>BPLQ01004220.1:0-56997 GCA_021605075.1 Caerostris darwini | reverse complement strand
GTCTCTTCATTATATTTTTTTGATAAATATAACATTTACACATGCAAATAAAGATTAGATGAACGAAGAATTTGTATCACATACATTCTAATTACAAACACGCTAAACCACAATTTTATAAAGCCTATACTTATTTTTATTACAATGATATGAATTGTGATAAACAAGATAAAAATCTTACAAGAGATGAAATCTACTTACAACAATTTCTTTATGCGGCATTAAAACACTTCTCGCAGCACGATATGTTTGCCGAAAATTATTACTAGGAACTAAAGATACCAACAGATGAGCAACAACTAAGGGAGAAAAATATATTACAATGAATATTGTTATAGATTGTGATATATTAATATATATATATTACAATGAATTCGGAAATAATTTTAACTGTAGATTCAAAGTTCAATATTTGAATACACAGTATTAAATTCAATGTATTAGATTACAAAAATTCAAACCATACACTTGATTTTTTTAAAAATAATTTTATAAAAAGTAATTGCACAAAACTTTCGAAAGTTTATTGATAGGTATTTAAATTTTGAAAGTAAACAATTTAAAAATTAATTAATATTATATTATTAGGGCAATATTTTATGGCAAACAATAAAAAGTTTACCATTTCTAACACGTTGAACATTGTGAGACATCAGGAAACGTTCAACCCAGCTATCCATACTCTGCAATACCCATGAATGGGCAATTTTATTTCGAGGAACTTGAATAGTTAACCATTCCATGCACTGCTGTGGACAATAATCTGCAGCCTGAAATAAAAAATATTTGATACCTCATTAATCATTTTGAAATTCAACAATTTGTTTACTTGAATGAAAATTTGATGTTATAGTTAAATACACATTAGCTATTAAAAAAGATTTATATAATCATTTTCCTAAATATTAATGTTGAAAGAAAATATTCATTACTACAATACGAATCTTTAAATTTAGGACATTATTTTACGCCTTGTAAAAATTATCTACATCCTTACAATATGTATGACTTTAATTAAAAAAACTGATATTGATATTTTTTTTAATTAATATATCAAAATAAATATATTTA
Organism: Caerostris darwini; assembly: GCA_021605075.1. Taxonomy (NCBI): domain Eukaryota; kingdom Metazoa; phylum Arthropoda; class Arachnida; order Araneae; family Araneidae; genus Caerostris; species Caerostris darwini. Next base: position 55,926 of record BPLQ01004220.1, on the reverse strand, counting down.
ATAGTTTTATAAAATTGAATACCATTAAAATTAGAGAAAATTACTATTATAATTTAAGTTCAAAATATTAAGTTCTGAATTAAAAAAATACCTTACTATTCATATATATATTGCTAATATACAATGAACTCGATAAATATTTAATTTATTGCGATATTTAAGGCAAAAAAATTTAAGGATTAGTGTAGGGTAAAGGGCAACTTTTCTTTTCTTAACAAAGAGAACCCAAGTTAAATTTTTTTTATTTATTTAATGCCACACTATATTAAAAGAAGTTATACAAAAATATCAACTTTGTAATTCTAACAATTTTCTATGTGATTGTTATCTTTATATGAAAGAATTCTTTATAAAATTTAACCAAACTATAAATTAAAAAATTTTATACTGTAATTCGAAAATTAAAAAAAAAATTCAGTGCATAGAAATCCTTGAAAATTTTCTAATCTTTTGAAGAATGTATAATATTTATCATAAATCTTTAAAACATGGTGTGATCTAGTAGATTTATATATTTTTATAATTTTTAATAGTACATTATAAATTATAAAAAATTATTATTATAATTTATAATTGTTTATTATTAAGAAGTAATTAGATAAATCAAGAAAAAAATACTTTTGGTGAGCATTAATCTCAAAGTCATGTATTATATATATATAGTGCCATTTTATTAAAAAAATTCCTGTATTAAAAATGTAATTAAATTATACAATATACTTCAATTTTTTTTATATTAAAATTGTCTTTATTACTGTAATTTTACACACACAATTAATCGTTAATTTTTTATAGTTGATAAATTATCAATTTTTTTGACATAAAGTCACGTATAATGGCAAAATCTACATTAAATTTTTTTTTTTGTAATGAAATATCAAAAACTAGTACCTCCCAAATCCTTTGAAGAATCAAATTAGTAAATGGGGGTAATCCAGGAGGACCACCAACAAATTCCACAAGCATTGAGAGTAGTTTGAAAAATGAAGCACTTAGCTAAAGTATTAAAAAAAAATAAGTTTTAATTATGCAATAAAATTTGAGAAATAAAATCTTTAGATTTTTAAAAAAAAATCTAAAACACATGAAATGATAATGTGAGTAAATAAAACTTACTTCATGCTGTTTGGTGATAGCAGTGAAAATCATATTTACAATCTAAGAGAGGGGAAAAAAAATAATGTAAGTATTTCTACCTGATATCTAAGAATAATGAAAAAGTTACACACTTGAATTTTCTATAATCCCATAATTAATTTTTCAATATAATTCGTTCTAATTCATACATAATTCGCTACCAAAAACATACCATCACAGCAAGTGCATCATTCCATCGGCATAAACTGAAAATAAGATTACATGTCTGCCTCAAATTTATACCATCTCGAATTTGTTGATAAAGGAATGGAAATCCCTAGAAATATTTAAAAAAATTTCAATTTCTACATAAATTTCCTCAAAATAAATTAGCATAAGATCCAAATTAAAACCAGAAGAATATAAAAGAGCTAATTAATTATTCATATAATGAATATTTATATACAATTAAGTTAATCTGTGTACTTACCAGATGCATTGTTATTTAAATTTAAAATAATTTACAAATTTAAAATATCTGATTAACATGTTACTTACTTTCCCTCCTGCAACAGCATTATAGTCATTGTGAGATAACTGCAATCTTTCTTCATCTCGAGATTTTTCTACCAGTAATGCAATGAGAGAGATCATTTTCTCTAATGATGCTGGTTTGTACTTATCATCCACTGCTGAAACCACTTCATCATCTTCGTCTTCTTCATCATCAGACAAAACTTCAACCTACATCAACATTTTTGAGATTAAAGCACACAAACAATGTAACAATTTTATTATAGCATTTATACAATAGACCCCAATTAAAATGCTTATTTTAGATATTTTGCAAGTCTGTAAAAAAAGAAATAAAATATGATATTTAAGTAGGATCACAAACAATCAAATTCAAACAACTTAAATGTAATTAGTGCAGTAATTAAAAAAGGAGATAAAGTTTTAAAAAAACAACTTAAATACTTTTTCACACAAATAAGATTTTCAAGTTTTGTTATACTATGTTAAAGAGGAAATTAAATTACAAGCAAAATTAATTTTATATTTATATTTTCGTTAACTAAAATTATATTTCAAATAATTCAAATGTACTAATTATAACACTTGATATCTACAATATTTTAGTTATCAACAACTATATTAAGCATTTGGCATAAATATAAATTTATTTATACCAAAAGGCTTGATATATTACAAAGGGTTACAGCATTAATCATGTAAAAGTTATTTTAAATTTTTTAAAAAATAAATCATGAGATATAAATACAATTATCCTTACATAATCAGAAGCTTTCTGTCCTAAATAGAAATTTACAATGGTAGATATAGCTTCAATCGAAAGTAAAAACTGGCATTCTTCTTCCCCCATTTTAGCAAATTCCAATAAAAAAGCAAAATATTCAGTTAAATGCTTTAGGTGTTGTTTTGCACCATGTTCAATCTAAAAATAAAAATGTGTGCATTTGAAATTTTTGTTAATAATACATGAATTAACATCATAACAAAATGTTTCAATATTTAAAAAAAAAAAAAAAAGTTATTATCTAAATCTATCTTTAAAAAAAGAAATAAAAATTGCAAATTATGATGTTTTAAATAATTACAATGATTTCTGGTTCTTTAAAGTTTAATCTTATACACTAATTCCACTATTTTATGAGACAATGATTTATTATCATTTTAAATTAATTGAAAAAATGTTTTTAGAAAGACAAATATTTAAATAAAATTTAAATTACACAAAATTTCAATTTTTTTTTATTTATCATAAACTGGATAATAACAGTCTTTGAAATAGCAAAATAATATAATTATGCATATCTTCCTTTCTAAATTTAGAGTTAATAAATGCTAAAATACATGGACAGCATGAAGTAAAATTATACACATATTAATAAGCTGTCTCGATTTTCGAGTGATTTAGGAAATATTTTTTTTTTCGGGGGAGGGGTTTAAAGCCTGTTTTCAAATATTCCAAAGACCTTTGACTTTTTTGCATGTTGTGTCACCAGTTATTATTTATTATGAAAAATTTATCAGTAATAGTCATGAAAAATTCAGGAAAATGTCTCCCACGACCTGCTTTCAATGCTTTTATTGGACAAAATTGAGTTGCTTTGAAATCAGCTACGCAGCAAATAGTTTCATATTCAAAATATCAATCATAATGTTGTGAACAGACTTAAAAAATATTTTAACCTTTTGAGCAAACTCTCTAAGACTCATATGATGATTACTAATCACTAACTCTTGATTTTGTTATTCATAGAAATTGAAGGTTAACCAGAACAAGGCAAACCAACTACCTTCTTGGAATGCTTTATACCATTCACATGCTTGTGTTTTTGACATACGTGATTCATTATATGTCTTTTGGATCCTTTTTAGAATTTAGTAAATTTCATTAGAAATAAAAAAATAAAATTCAGAGCAAAAATTCTAGTTCAATCAATTTTTCCATTTTAAAAATGTTTGATTTTATGTTATGTTGGCTGCTGTTCAGCACACTCAAATATAGATCACACACAAAATTCTGTATCGTAGCTCAGTACAGTGTTATAACATCTTACATAAAAATGTAGTGATATCTTTTAAATTATAAATTTTGAGCACTTTTTACATAGAATGTATTTATATATTTGAATACAAATTCAATTTTAAAAATAAAAAATTAAAGATGGACTTTTTAAAACAAGATATCTGTACTAACTAAAAACTGTTTGAAGAAATTTACCAAAACAAAAAAAATTATTGATTAGTTTGAAGAGCATAAAAGCTATAACAACATACTAGCATATCATGGTAAAAATAAAAATCTTCATATAATAATTAAAAAATTAACAAGATATAAGTAAATAAATTTCATAATTACAAGAGTCAGAAGTTTCCTTATGAATTTTGTGACACAGGAATACTGTCCAATTTGAGAAATATCCCCATCAGAAGAATCTTCACTAAAATTAGCATTATTTTTTAAGTTATATCACTTAAAAATAAAATCAAAGTCACAGAAAATCTATTAAATAATGTCAATGAAAATTTCAATATGGGGAAAAAAAAAAAGTTAAATACCTATCAGAAAACGGTGTAAGATACATTGCAGAATGAACAGGCTTAAGTTGAGTTATCACATGAATGCATAACCTCTGAAAAAGCTGCAAATAGAAACAATTTATGTAAAATGAACATTTTTTTTTATTAAAAGAAAAACAAATAATATTTTTGATTTTGAATTCTAGCAAAGATAAAAGCCAACTGATTGAAAAATAAACGAAATAAAAAGTATAAAATATTTTAATTTATAAATGAATCAATGTAATCCAATTAATAGAAGAACTAGTATATTAATAACACTTTTATACAGTTTTCAGAAAAGTATAAAACCCAGAAGCTAGAAAATACTATAAGTATAATGTTAAAGATAAATATAGTGCTTATAACACAGTAAATTTCAACTACAAAATTACTCATCAACACAAATTCTAGAATGAAAAAAAAAAAAAATCTTTATATACCTGTCGAACAATCTGATTAGGACATTTTATTAATATTTGCACTGGCCACCAAGTGTTTTCAGCCATGTGATCTAGGAACCACTTGAAGAAAAGTAAATTTATTATTAGTACTAAAAATTTAAGGTCACTGCATTTTATTTAACACTAAATCTATTATACAATAATTTACAATTTATTTTATTTTGAAAGTTTATAAACCCTTTTTATATTAGAATTGTTAAAAAAAAATAATAAATAAACAAGTTTTCTTTGACCACAACACAAAGTAATAAGATAATAAAGCTACGAAGTTTACAAATATAAACATTTTACATACTTAAAATATGAAATGACACAAAAAATTAAATTCTTGAAACTTGTCTAAGAACACGAAATAATTAGTATTAAGCTAACTTAATTAGCATAACATTATTCATAAAAACAGTATATATTTTATTTTTATTATACAGCTCTATCATTAATATACAAGAATTTCAAACTCTTAAAAGTTTAAGAAATTTCCAAAATTAAATGTTACTATTCTACAAATATTGTTGACAGTAACATTAGAAAAATCCAGTAGGTATTAAGATGTAGAAGAATTAGCACCATCAAATAACAGGGCAAAATGTTTGTGCCAATGGAGATAGGCAACAAAGAACATCACTCTGTTGTCAATGCAATTGCAGTTCTCCAAAGAAGAGAGCAATTCCAATTAGATAATGAGGTAAGTGATAAAAATAATGTAGAAACATGATGCACATGTATATTTCATGTGTATGCACATGCTTTTTAAGATATCTGATTAACCTATATATTATTTATCATCAAATAGGAGAACTAACTAATTAAAATAATCAGCAATAGTGATTATAATAAAGCGTAATATTTTATTCTTGAGTATACTCTATGATGACATATAGAAACCTACTAATTTATTATTCAAGTTTGCTTTTCATTTCTCAAAAATATAATTATATTATATCACAATGATAATATTATAAGCCCATTTAATTATCATACATAAGTGACACACACATATATATATATTTGAGTAGCAAAGCTCCATATCAAATTTTATGATGTCAATTAACCCATTTTTAACCCTAAATTCCCAAAACCTTTATGAAAAATATTTTAGAGAAAGGTATGTAATAGAGTATTTTTAATTAATAGTAAATTTGGCTAGAAAAATACACTACAAATTATTTTTTTTTAACATTAATTGTAAAAAAAAAAAAAAAAGTGAACTATATACAATTATTTAAGCAATTCTTAAGCTTACATTTAAATGCAACACACACACACTTGTTTTAATGTAATTTATCATCTGTACCATGACTTAAGAATCACCTCAATTATACATAAATGTAGTTTTAATAAAGAACACAAATACAATAAAAGTTATATTTACCTCACAGGCTGGTAGACTAGCATTAAATTGTTTTGTTAATAGCTCTATCCATTGGGCAATTGTTGGCTGCATAAATAATAAGTCAAATTGTTAAAATATATTCTAAATATTACTTTGGTTTTAAGTAACATTTACCAAACATTTCAAAATTTACATTTTTAAACAATGATCAATCCCTACTTTAAAAAATAAAAATCTACGTTATAAAAGAAATATTATTTTTGTAAAAAGTAGATTTTATATAAATATTTAGATAGACACTTGAGATTTTTAATAAATAAAATAATTTAAATTTACAAAAACTGACTGATAAAAATGATCCACAATTAAAAGCTAAATTAGAAAAATCAATAACCATGTTCAATATATATATATATTTTTTTTAAATCTGCAACAAAAAGTAACAGTAAGATACATACCTTTTCTTTTGCATGAATCAGTGTCTCAAGTACAAAAGAAGTACCAAGTTTTGCTGACAGGAGAATGATTTCAGAATGTGCAGATAATGTTTGCGGTATAAAGCTACATATTTGCCACATAAAACTGTATTGCAAATAAAGAAAATATTACTTATTAATAAAAACTTATTATTACTTACTTATTGTGTAATTAATGAAAATATAACAAAAATAAGCTTAAGAGATAAACAGCTTAAAAACTTACTCAAAATATGTATGCTCAAAAAGACTTTTATCTTGAAGGAATTGCATGTTATCTTGCCAGATCCACTATTATATAAATAAAAGAAGTTTAAAAATTTTTAAAACATTTTCCCAAAAAAGTAGAAAACACAAAATTAAATAAATTTTCTAGAAAATCTGACCTTCAATATCAATTTTACAAAATATTTTAACACATACTTATAAAAAACCCTACTAATTTGAATTATATTCTTCAATATAGAATATTAAAAAAATTTTACCAATTTTTAAAAGAAATGTTACAGATTACAGAAACTAAAAAATAGTTATAAATATTTCTTAAAGGGCATTTATTAAAATTTAAAACTTTAAAGAAAGGAAAACAAATTTCATTAATTTTTACTTAGAAATTGATGTTACTACTTATTAGAAATTGATGTTACTAGTAGTTTTTAAAATTATGTTAAGAGCAAAAAGTTCATTAATTTTGTATTAACATATAAAAGTATGCACTCTCAGTACACTAAGAAATATTTATCATTTGGTTAAATATTATAAGAAATCGATGTAAAATAACTAACCTTAATTTCTATTAATTATATTTTGTGGAATGTAAAGATTACTCACCTCTGCTAATTCTGAAGAGAGTTCAATTTGAGGAGAATGATCCTCATTATTATCTAATGTGACTTTTGTTGTAGCTGCTTGCACTGTATCAGAATCTTTTGGATTCATTCTTTCATAAAAAAGCATATAGGCACTATTCGTCTTAAATAAAAAAAAAACATTACTTTCTCAAAAACTAGAAGAGCATGTAATATTTTATTTTAAACCAATAAAATATAAAATATTCGATAACAAGAAAAATCAAAGACAAAAAATATACAACTTACATTTGTGAACAATTTATGTCACATGCTAAGTTTTATTTAATTTTACAATTTTAATCAGGTAACAATTTTATTTCACTAACAAAAATCTTTTAAATAACTTACTTTTTCAAAAGAAAAATCCATAAACTTGTCTGTAACAGAATCATATGTCTTGCTCTAAAAATAATATAAAATGTAGTAAATAAATATAGAGTAAGAATTATATTAACAAATAATCATTATGGATTAAATTAAGTTTTGCTTACAGTCATTTCTCCACCAAAGCATTCTCCTGCAATATGAGTAGGGTCAAATAATTTCACTTCTGAATCATTAAATAAATACCTGAAATAGTAAGGGATTAAAAAAAAATTAATAAAAAATGCACACCAACAAAAAAATTAATCTATGATTAATAAATATCTTTCAGTTTTATGAGAAAATTATTCAGTCACTACAATATTTACACATTTAAAATAAAAAAAAATGTAAATTAAATTAGATAATTTATAATTCTGATTATATTTGTAGCAAATTTATTGAAAAATAGAGTATAATATAAAATTTCTTAGCAGAAATTATTTTTTTTTATATCAAGAATATTAAGTTTACAGAATTCTATGCATTTTTTTAACAATTGAAATTCTATATTTTATTACTTGATTACCAATTAAAATAAAAGTTTAAATCACCATTTATCTTTTCCAGGTTGATTTCGCTCCCGAATAAAACTGTAATAATGCCCTCCTTCAGCATTGCCAGTGTGGACTGTCACACCAATAAGCTCATATTCATAACAATCTTCTTCAGAATCAGTACCATTATTATCTTCTTTGGGGAAGAAAAAACACTTGTGAAAAATTAAGTAAAATACATGTAACAAAAAGAGGGGATTTTTTTCTTCCAATTTATCATTTGTGAACAGATTTTATTTTGTATCGTTAAATTTAAATAGAAAACACTAAATTAAATTAATTTACTTTGATAAACACTATTAGTGCTATTACAACATTTTAAAAAGATTACATTTACATTGACTTCCTACACTGAGATTAATTCTAAGAGTATTTTTGAAATTGTGGGGTACAAATGAATTGCAAGGAAAAATGATATGGAACTTTCCTTAAAGAGAAACAAAAACAATATATTGATGGTCTATATATTATTTATATATATTCTCTCTATATTAAAATATAAATTTATGTTGCCCGATTAAAAATTTTAATAAATGTACATAAAAAATTCCCATTTTGTATCAACAATCCTGATTTTGTTTTCTAACATACTAAATTTTCAAACATACTAAAAAGAGCTTACTTTATTTTAAAAATTATGATAGATTTCATTTTCAATCTAATAGTTGTCAGGGAGATCTAATGTTACTATTCAATACTTATATTGATCCATCATAAGTGTTTTTAAAATTGCTTAATACATATTTCTTTATTTAATTCACAATGAAGATGGTTTTAAACTTCAAAACTACAATAGAATGGAGGGAAAGTCCCAAATGATAAAAGTTTGAAAAACAATGATTTATAGTATTATTTCTATAAGTCTAGAATTATTCTGAGTAGACTAGAATCAAGGGACACTAAGTACCAATTTAAGAAGACAACTAATACTATTTTATTTTGTGGTATTTTAACTTTATCAATAATATATCAATAAATTTAATCCTAATTGTAATTAAAAATTATTATGAAAAATAAATTATTTTAAACATTTTATATCAAACGCACCAAAACGAAATAAAAACTTACCAATGTGTTTCTGAGGAATAAGATTTTTCTCCATATAATTTGACATATCGAGTTGAAAGGGAAACGAAAAATGTGTATTTACTTTTTCTTTTGTATTTGTAACAAAACTGAATGTGTAACGCATCATATTAAAGCATAAAATCTTTGGTAGCTTTTTTAAACATGCTCTGAAAATAAATAAAGAGGATCATTAAAATTATACTAAAAAAATTAAGTTTCTATAAATAGCGTAATTGATATAAGAGTTTGATAAATTCTTAATTAAAAATTTTGAGAGAATAAATCATAGTTTTGAGAAAGAAGTTTTAAACAAAATGTTTAGTTCTTTTAAATAAGAATATCATAAAATAGCAAAAAATTAAATTAAAAATCAATAAATAGAGCTAAATAAGGTTTTAATTTGCAGTTTAAACAATTATATTTTCAATCTTTCTGTATCAATAACTATAAAAACTTTATTAAAAATATTTAAAATAATATATATTTTAAAACAAAACTAAATGATTATAAAAATACTAAAAGAGTGAAAAGCATTTAGTTTAATATTTGCTAATTACTAAAAAAAAAAACTGAATAAAAACTGTGATGGAGAGCATTTAAAAGTAAATATACCTCTTTTCTGCTCGGACCTTTTTGCCACACTGAGAACATGTGTACATATTATCACCTTCGAGAGTGTCTTTTACTGTTATTTCATCAATAGAATCCTACATTTTTAAAAGAATTAAATTTTAATTTCGAATAAACAAAAGAGATTGATAAACCATCTTAAGCTCAACAGCATATTATTACACATAAATGTTTTAAATGTGATTAAGCAAGAAAACTTACAAATAAATTTCGCATATCAGCAACTTGGCAGCGTAAAGTATAAAATTCTTCTAATGTTCGACTTATGTGAGGGCAATCCTGAAAAACAATTTTTATAAATCCAACTTAAATGAAAACTGCTCTAAAAAAATGATGAAGTAAACAAAAAAACTTTTAAGATGTATTTTTATAATAAATTTTTTTTTAAAGATACATGCATATGTATGTATGCACGTGTACAATTTCGTTCCACTATCGTGTTTGAAACCATATCATGAATTCATATGTTGAGTAATAATTTTTTTTTTTTTTAATTCAAGATTCTAATGACTTTATATAAATACATTAGGCTTCTCATTTCAACTTCACAAATAAAAATTTATCCTACACCATCAGCCTTAGATTATTATATTTCCTTTTCAAAATTTTACAATAGAAATTACTCAATCTAGACTATATTCCTATTATTTGATTCCTTTGAATAACACTGGAAAGTTACTAAAAAAAATACTTTTTAAGAGGCTGGTTTGTTACTAAGCACTTTTATATATCTTTAACACTAAACACTTTTATATATCTTTAAGGCATTACTATTCTGTTAGATAGAATCAAGATAAAATTTACTTGAAAATTTGACTTATCAAGAAGTACATTTTTTTGCATTATCATCCACTTTAAAATTCTTATGAATTTAAGCCTATTTCAAAGTTTAACTTTTAATTTTCTAGGGGGGCAAGGGAAAGCCTTTTTCTCCCTGGTCTTAAAAGTTTTTTAGATCAGCTTTTACAAGTCTTTTTATATTTCTTGCACTGATTGTCAATTGTACAAAGACAAATATTCAAATTTTTTGGTGAATTTAAGGACATGACTTTAGACCTTAAGATTGTGAAATTTTCAAAACAAAAATGTAATTTTAAAGATTTTATCATAATTAACAAACTATGCTATAGAACTGTTCCTAAGATTAAATTGTTTTGTTGTCTGAAATAAAGTTTGTTCTGCAAAAATAACAGGAAAACAAAATTTTTTTACCATTAAATTTTGAAAAATAAATCATAAATAAAAAAAAGTTAATTTTAAAATTGTGTACAGTGAAGAATTTATATGTTTTTATCTGCACACAATTGTAAAATTCTTATTTTTGAATAGTTCCAAAATGTTTTTATAGGGTGTATTAAACTTTGGGCCAAGATTGTAAAAAATAACTTACACTTTTAACATTTTTTATCAGTAAATTGAAATGAATTAAATTTTTATTATAATCATTTAGCCCAATTAAAATAAAATTAAGAGATAAGAAATATTAATTGGCTTTAATTATAAAGAAAATGTAAAATACTCACTAGAGATACAACATTGTTTGACATAACACCACAAAATAAAGTTTTCACCATTTCTTTCTACACACATAAAAAAAAAATTAAAATCAGAAAAGATGCAAAATAAATCTATTAAAATTATATTCAAAACATATTAATATCTTCTCAATATGAAATATAACTCAGAAGTCAAATAAAAAAATTTCATTAAATCACATAAATTACAGTAGCTAACCTACAATGCACTATGTTTGCAATGTTTAAAAATATCTAAATTTATCTGATTATTTAACAGTTATTACAATTTTTTCAACTAATTAACATGGAAAATTAATTAATCTGAAAAGTTTAATTACAATATAAATTATATAAGGTTTAAACAGAAAAGGCAGTGTAATATAATTAAACATTATAAAAAATTGTTGAACATTTAAACTACATAAGTTTCTTTTAAGTTTATAAGATTACATTATCTAGATTAATTATATACAAGGCCTATCAGATTTCCATCACAAAAGAATAATAATAAAAAAAAAACTGATATTTGAAATAATAAATTATACACGCTTACCAATTCTGGTGACATTTCTTCTAATTTGCTAATAAGGTTAGTGAAAAACTCAGCCATATCTTTTTGTTCTCCTGTATTTAAAAGCTGATGATCCATCGTGTATACTTTGCAGAAACCACGGGGATTATAAGCTTTTCTTTCACTTTCCTGCAATTAAAAAAAATTATGTCCCGGTTTTTCAATATTAATTAGATAAATACATTGATACATCAAAAAGATGAAAATTATGTAAACCTACCAGCAAATAAGCAAACATTCGTTGCAACTCCTTTAAAGTATTTTCATGCTTGCAATTTTCTCCAATCTACAAAGCAAGTTTTTAAAATATTAAGAATATAAAAAATAAATAAATAAACATTTATATATTCTTAATTAAAGTCTTTATGTGATTTTTATGATCAAATACTAAAAATGTCTCAGTTTATTTTTAATAAAACAAATTATATTAATTAATGATATCCATTTTTTTTTGACTTACATAAAATAATAACATTGATTTGCCTGAGGTTATCCAAGTGCATATAATTTTATGTGATCAAAACTTTTTACTATAGATATAGATTTAAAAGAATGAAAATTAGCCTTAATTGGAATTATATTTTAATACAAATAAGATACATTATTTGCTAAACAGGTAAAAATTAAACAATTCTACAATAAAAAACAGATACTGAATTTTAAGTAAAAAAAAATCAGTTTAATTATTTAGAAAAAAAATCACTTCGCAAAATGAATTTTTTACTATACTATATAAGGAAATTTTTTTTTTTTTTTTTAAATATTTAGCTAAATCACATTAAAAAAGTAAGTTTTAACATATTTGAAATAATATTACCCATTATAACAGTACTTTGATATCAAAGAATAGCATATAATAAAATGGTTCCTGTGATTAAGGTATAATACTGAAAGTAAATTTGAGAATTTCAAAATACAGAATAGATCCATTTTCTTAACAAGCATATAAAAACATACATTCACTTTCCATTAATTTGTAGTTTTCTCTTCTTTATAATTGCTAGAAAACATTGAATTTCAATGCTTTAAATGAAGAAAATTAAAATAATAAATTAAAAAAATTACTTGTGCAGATAAAATAGTTGCTCTTGCTTGTGGCAACATGTACAAATGTTGGATACATGATGCTAAGTAACAAGTAGCTCCTAAATTTGTTAAGCCAACATAACCACATTCAGCTCGGCCATCTTCATGCGGCCAATAATCCCAAGGATAAGCATTATGGGAGTCTGAAAACATTTAATATTAATAAATGATAATACTAAGAATTATGCATTTTTTTTTGCAACTATTTACATCAGTAATTTAAAAAATAAATATAAATTATAATACTTATAAAAAATAAAAATTAAATTACATTTTTTATAGTAAGAAGATTTAAAATTGTTAATATTAAATAAAATTACTAATTAGTACCAAGTATTCTTGATTAATATTTTCTTGTAATTCAACAGTAAACTGATGAGAATCATGAAAATAAAATTTGAAAACTTAAAGGGGACCTTTTAGCATTCCAAAAATTTTTAATTTCATTTGATTGTAATCTGAAAATTATTTTTCCTATTAAATCAAAAATAAAATGTAAGTAAAATTAAAATAATTATTTTAGTGAATTAAATTAATAAATATTTTTTTAATGTACTTAACAGAATTTTTTTTTTCCTTCTCACCTGGTGTGTGTTGCCGAAGCAGCTTCTCATGAAGAACTTCATAGTTTTCAAAAGATCTTTTCAACATTTCAACTAACAAGTCATATGAAGCAGAACGCACAGATTGGGATTTACATTTTGGTAAATGCCTTTGTTTAGGGCTTGGCAGAGCAAATAAGGCATCAAACATATGCAAAACTAATGCCTTAAAAAAAAAAATACAAATACAAATAAATGAATAAAAAATAACAATTTTACATAGAGTAAATAATAATCAAAATTAAAATGTTTAAAATTTCTTGTAAATACACACAATTGTTTAATTTAGTTATTTAGTATGTACATAACTCATTATAATGAGATAAACACTTTTGTTTGATAAATGACATGCAAGACAGAGTAAAACACTAAAAGCATTGGCAGGAAGAAACAAATTTGATGTTGCAGAGATTAGAAATACTCTATAGAAATGAATGAGAATTATTAAAAATTCTTAAAGAAACTTTACTCAGCCATTAAAAATTTTCTACCAATTACAGTTCCTTAAATGTTTACTCCTGTACAAAGAATATATTATCTCTTATGATTCTTTTTTATATTTTGAAGTGTTTGTTTGTTTTCCTTCCATTTCATGGTTAATTAATTTTAAAGTCAATTTTGTTTTGACTTAGTTTAAACGTCCATGCATAATGAGTAATTATAACACAACAATAAAATATTGATAATAAATTCCAATTTTACAGTGAAATTTTAGATACATTAAAACACACACCTTTCCAGCAGCTGAACACTTAAATGATGGATTATGTTTCATTACAACTGTCATTAAATTAATTAGTCCTCTCAGACCATCATCTTCTATTGTATTGTGTCTCGTTTCCCGATAGTCACGATTCGTTATGGACTCTGCAAGATATCTTGCTAGGCCTTCTAAATCTAAAGCATATTTCTGAAAAAATTATAATTACAATTAGCATGCATAGCAAACTTTTCTTTACTTTTAAATTATTAAAATACATTTGATAAGTAATCATAAATTTATGAAGATGTATTCTGAATATATTAATTAGCTTTACTATTCAAGTGGCTATAAAAAATTGTTGCTGTATTTTATTATACCTGCATTATAACTTACTTTAAAATCTGAAACAACATATTGTTAAAAACAATGAGCTCAAAAAATTAATTTTACAATACAGTTTATTATGTAAAATTTCTTTACAATAATTTTCAAAAATTAGTCATGACTTAATAATCATAGAATTTACTATTAATTTTTTTGTATGGTTTCTAATTTAAATTATAAAATCCAATTAAAATTTTCTTTGGAATAACTTTTTAATAGAAATTTTTTTATTAAAAGATATTAAGTATATAATTTTAATTGAATTACTAAAAATTATTAAATAAAGTAATTTTAAAATCAAATACTTTATTAAATTATTTAATTAAAACCTAGATTTTAAACATGAAATAATGAAAAGCAAAAACACATTAAAGTAATAGAACATTTAATTTACCTCATTAGTATTTTTTTGTAATGCATTTTCATCAAGGCTATCAACTAGCCTACAAACCAACCAGAAATAATCTTTACAACCAGGACCATATGGTTCTTTGTCTTCTTCCTGTATATCAAATACAAAGAAAATAAAGAGATCAAAACAAAGAATATATAAATTGTATACATATATTATTAAAAAAAAAAATTTATTGGAAACATTATACCTAAATAAATTAAAAACAATTTTCATTTGTTATCACACAGGGGAAATAAAACAACTAATCAGATACTTACATCTGGACGAGGCTGTCTCATATTTTGGGCAACTGATAAAAAACTCAAGAGCCTACTCAATAAAGGTGCAACAAACCGACAACCAGTAATTCCATCTGCATTGGTACCTAAGCACAACCTATACAATCCAGTGCATGCTTCTCTTCTCAGAGCAGGCTAAAAGAATGAAAATGCACAACAATGTAATAGCTACAATTAAAAAGCAAATACTCTATATTTAAGATACTTAAATGGCCCAAAATATGTTTAAAATATTTATATTTAATTTTCAATTAATATGAAAAATTAAAATAATCCCAATAACAGTTTTTCTAATAAGTTATAAATTTTCTACCACTAGCCAATCAGATAAAGCTAATTCAGAAAAGATTAAACACTAAATTAATTCTCAACAGATTCTCAGTTGTTTAAATCAAGTTCAATTTAAAATTTAATCATCGATACTTACATTAATTAAGCATGCAACTTATATTAAATGTATTGATTTAGATTACATGTTTGCATAGCTTAATAAAATAGTAACTAGTAACTTTTAATGCTAATGCAGCGAAATGCTATATTTTAAAGAGCGGATGGATTGAACATTTATTACTTCTTTTTATGGGATGCACATTAAATAAGAAAAGTTTTTAAAAAATTAAAATTTTTTTTTTAAATTTGGTTTTGTAAGTTCTGATAATATAATTAAATTGAGGTAAATATAACATACCTCTGGATGATCTAGAACAAGCCTTTTTAGTAATGAGTCCAATGAAGAGTATTGAAATATATGAACATAGACCTGGGGTTCAGAAAATGCCCAAGATACTAAGAGAGTCATGGCACAAGAAACAACTTGAGCACGACCCCAGAATCCAGTTTTATATTGATTTGGATCACATGGAGATGCAGCTTCAGATAATAATGAAAGAAGTGCTTTCATTACAGACTCAGTTTTATTCATGATTTTTAGCATAACCTGAAACAATAAGTGATACATATAATTCAAAATCGAAATACAATATAATTTTTTAAAAAAATGTCAAATTAAAAAAAAAAAATTCCTAAAATTACTTAATATAGAAAAAGAAAAACTTGTAATAACATTAAAATTTTTTTTAATAAGATAATTTTAAACACATAATTTTGCATTTGGTTCTATTTTCTTTTAAATATATATATGACTGATGGAATAAAAAATGCATTTAAGCTTTTTTTTTGGTCTACACATAAAAATTAAATTGATGTTATAATATGTTCTTAGATGCTTTATAGAACAGTAGGTAATGAATATAAAATAAATATAGAATTATACGAAGATAAATTATATTTTATACTATGGAACTTTCTAATGATAATTATTATATAAAATGAAGAAAACTGAAAACATTTTGGTGAAAAGAAAATAGATTTTCTTTGAAATTTCACTTAAAACTATTTTTCTTATTTATCATTTAAATATTAAAAAAAAATACTAGATTTAACTTTGAGCAATTTAACTCTACACTAAATTTTCTCTACCATTTGAACTGAGAATTCATTTTTAGCTTAGAAAAAGACATTACCTTATTCAGTTTTGGAATCAGAAGCTTGTCACTACTGCCTTTTCTGGCTCTTTTGATTCTTTTTCTAGGTAATTCATTATCGGTCGAACTCTCATCATCCGAGTTTTCAACCCCAAATTGATACATTAGTCGTAGTAAACAAGCAATGCAGTCTTGATTCCACTAAAGCACAAAATTTTAAAAAATTACTATTATACTTAAACATATCATTTTGAGAGACTAAACAAAGTGAATATAAAAACAAGCATTGCATATATTTTGATTGTAAAATACATAAATTCTTAAACCGATAACTAATTTATAAAACAAGGTAAAAATAAAGTTCAAACTCTAATTCAATGAGTGATGTGAAGTAAAGTTATTCAATATTCAATAGCATATACTGTACAATTTCTATTGCTGTTTTCATTTTGTTCTGCTTTGATGGGAAAAATTCATTTTAAAATGAAAATCATATGGAAAAATATTTTGAAGCTAAAAAATATCAATTTCCAAAATATATACCACTATAAAACGTACTCCTACACTGAGATCACATGATTAAACTTCTGGGATAATTTTCCATATTAAGTAACTCTTATAACCAGATTGGGGAATACAAATGAGATAGAAAAAAAAAAAAAAAAATACACCATTTTCATTCAAAAATGACACAATTCATTTTTACTTGAGTAGCTAAGTTAAAAAATAAATGTCTGTAATACAACTATCATAACCTTCAAAAATTCATTCATTTTCTTTATAGATTTAAAATTTATTCTTCAGTAATGTGTGTGCATCGTGAATAGCGTATGTGATATACTACTGTGCCCAAAAAGTAGAATCAATTTTTTTTTTTTTTTTTTAAAAAGCACCAAATCTTTAATTTTTTGGAAGCGAGCTTCATCGGTTGAGGTTGACCAGAGGACAATTCGTCTTCAGCGCGTTCTCTGCCTTCTTTGTACTTTTTATACCACTTTTAAACATTTCTTTCTGATATAGGAATACTCACCAAATGCTTTCTGCAAAATTTTAAATGTTTCCGCAAATAAATTTAATGCAAGTTATTTGCTCAATTAATTCAGACATTTCAAAAATTGCCAGACTCAGTTTTAGCGTCTCAGAAAGCCAAGCATAACTTAAACACTAATGAATATTTTGACATCAAATTTCACACAGACATCAAGGACAGTGCCAGCAACTTAAAAAAAAAAAAATTGAAATTCCGTAAGCCCCAGGAATTTTAAATTGGTCTTACTTTTTGGACACAATAGTAGCACTACATTTAACATATAACGAACTTTGTATTTCTCTTCGCTATTTAGTTTAAAAGTTAAAAAATTTTCATAAATTATTTTTAATTTTCTATAGCATGAAAATTCTTAATTCATAATTTAATTTTAATCTTTAAAATAAAATGTTGTTTAGAGTTTCAGCTAATTTTTCCTATTAATTATTAATACACCATTATAATATAAACCTTACATCCCATGCTGGAACTTCACCTGAATAATTTAAAAAAGTTTTAAACAGATTTTTAAAATTACCTCATTCCATTCACCATCTTCATATGACTGTAACACACCAGATATGAAGATATCAAACAGGTGATTTAAGCCACCCCATTTGATAAACTAGATTTAAAGAAAAAGATGGTATGAGTTTAGATATCTTATAATAAATTCATATAAATTTTGTTTTAGTTAGAAATTTAACTAATATAATGTTTTAAAATTTATTAATTTAATACAGCGTATTTACCATAGTTGACCATGGCAAGGCATCCTTCTTGGTAGTTAGCTCTGACGAAGGTTTATCTGCCAATGGGTTTAACAGTTCAGCACCCTTTGAAAATCAAAATTTCCCATTACAAAATGAATATAACAATGTCATAAGATATTACAAAATTTATAAATATATAATTAATTTAAATAGTAATTTAACTCAAAATTAAAAATTTGTGAACTAATACATTTTGTTTTAGGTTTATAACTTTCTTACCTAATAAGCCCTTTAATATAACTTACAATTATTAGCATGAAGAAATATTGAGCATTAAGAAAAATACCAAAGTAGTATAACATTTATGTAGAAAAATATACACAAGTTTACCCATACTTACTTTAGTTTGCCATAAAGAATCAACTATTTGCAAGGAATACATCAATTTTTGTGGACTTTTAGGGTCTATTAGTGACTGTAATTTACTACGAAACTCAGAACTTGAAGCCTATTATAAAAAGAAAAGAAGTTCATTAAGTTTTATGCCATAACAGAAAATGTTTATAAATATCATACATACCATAAACACTCAATGTGTTTATACTATTATTACACACTCATTGTGTTTATATTAATATACTAAGCAATTATTATAAATCATAATTAAATATTTATTTTTGCCTACCTTGAGGGACTTATGACAAATGTTTAATATTTATAATTTCATTTCAATTACAAATTGTAAAATAAGATCATATATTAAATAACAAAATTATATTAAAAAGCTTGCAACAAAATTATAATTATTTACAGGTAAACTGAAAAGAATTTTTCTCCTAAAATTAAAGAATTGTGTGCCCTTGATTAAAAGTCTTACCTTCCGGGAAGACTTTTAGAAGGAACTACCCTGTATTTGCATATTGTACGGGAGAAAACTCCCACTTTGTAGTCTGTCCGACTAATGAGGCAAGATGCTGAACATCACAAATGCAACAGATTCTGCTCGACTTTTGAAACAGTGTCTACCACAGCAATTTACAGAAACTACAGCGGTTTAAATAAAATTTGCAATTATCTTAACTAAAAGCGATGTCAAAAAAGCAGATTGGTTGATAAAGTAGAAATATTTACATGTTAATTATAATATTTCAATTTCTGATAACTCAAGCATATGAAGTATATTTATAAATTAAAGTTTTCAAACACAAGTGTGAAGTTTTATTAATTTTCATGGCTAGTCTAGTCATCTAATTATAGATTTAATTAGAAACTTAGTTACTTTAACATATTTTTTTAATAAGAAAAAATACATCCTTGTTGCTTTCTAATACTGAAAGAATTAATTATATTAATTATATAAATTTATAAAAAGTTACCTTTTTTATATTAAAACCTTGCAACATTGTTGGAGATGTAGGGAGCATCATAAGAATTTCCCAAACTCTTCTAGAAAGCACCTGAGCTTTTATCTGTGGCACAGATTTCTACAACACATATTATAAGTTATTCATATGAAAATTAAAAAAACCTTATTGATAAAGTTGATTTTAGACTTTAAAAAAATATGTTACTGTTAATTTACAGTATAAGTAACAAATTTCAATAAGGTTATTAAAAAAACATTATCTTAAAATACTATGGCATTGAAATGATTAAAAATTAGTAAATAATTGACATCTAAAGCCTATTAGTACAGGAACTTAATATTCAGTGAAATGTATATTCTGTGCCATTGAACAATTAGATAATAGCTGATGATAGATGGCAATTATAGCTTGAGAAAAAAAGTTTTTCACAATAGAATACATGATGTATTTACATGCATGATGATTTTTGTATACATGATGAGAATCTCTATAGCACATGGGATAGAAAGGTAATGAATTTACTGATGCATTAGTAAAGGACAATATTTTTAAGACAATTCCAACACTTTTCTTAAAATCGATAAATTTTTTTTTTTATATATATAGCTTCATATTAAAGGTTTTCTTCCATACATAATTGACATAATATTAATGGTGGGACCGACAAAATTCTGAAACAAATTTAAATTTGCCTTCATACATTTTAGGTGACAAATTTAAAAATCAGAAGTGGGGCCTATACTATCTACACTAATTGCAATAGTAAATAGATTTCTCCTGTTTCCTCTAGTCCTACTTTGTAAATTTTATTCTTTTGAATTTTAGAAGATTTTAAAATTTATAAAATTAGTTATCCTATTTTACTAGCCTTAGGAAAGGATATTATTTTTTAAAATTTTATTTCATTATATAAAATTGAACTAAAAATATACAGGTGCACTAATTATACCCACTATGTATTTTAGAAAAACCTGATATGTTAAATAGAAATTGCATGTTTTAGTAACTTAAAAAAATGTAATGGTTTTTATGATTTTTTAAAATCAAAGTTACAAAAATATAACAAGACAATATCATTGATATGTCCGAAATTTATAATTAATTTTAATGTTTTTAATTCATATTAGATAATCAAATTATGGTTAGAAATATTTAAATCACATACACCATCCTCTAAAACAGCTTTAAGGGAACCTAAATGTTGCATAAGCCCAAAGAGTTGTTCAAAATATGGAGATTTAAGTAAAAGTATGACAGGTAATCTTTCTCTGGGCGGCGGAGGTAAGGTTGAAGCTGGTTCTAAACCTTCTCTTCGCCGAGATTGACGAGGGGCCCCAACTGATACAAACACCAACTATAAAAGCAAAGTAAAAAAATCAACAATCATTAAATAAAGAGGGATGACATTAATGATTCGAAGAAAAATACATAGTTTTAATAATATTATAATTCTTACAAATAAATTGCTAACTTTAAAATTTTAAAACAATTTATCAATCTATAATAATCATAAGCTGTAATTTTAAAAAGAGAATTAATATTTTGAAAATATTAAAATTAATTTACAGCATGTAAATATTATTATTGATAAACATAATGAAAATCAAGTACAAAATATTTTAAATTGTCAGCAGAATAAATCATACTTGATGATCTTTGATTCCAAGCTCTGATATAGTTTTCTCGTCAAAATCATAAGTTAGTTCTTGACCTTGAGAAATCATTCGTATAGGACCATCTGACAACATTGTTCCTAATATCGGACATATGTTACCATTTGATGTTCCATTGATTGATGGTGGGCTACTGTCCTTCATATCCTTAGAAAAAAAATTAATATAAAATTTTTTAAATATAATTTCTAACAGTATTAAACTTATTAGAAAATAAAATAGATATTACAAGTAAAGTGTTGTAGCTGTTTGTCGTTTATTTGCAATAAATTAATATCACGGAACTAATCAATGGAACCAATTCCAAATCCAAATTCTCAATTCAATCAAAATTCACTTAATTGCAATAAAATTTGCATTACCTAGATAATTCATTGAAGCAATGAAATTCCATGTATAGGCAAAATCAAAACAAAAGAAGATATTTTTGTATAAACCTCAAGAGAAGCAACTGCTTTCCAAGAGTCACCAAAAATTGAGCGAAGGAGACCAAATTTAATAATGAATTTTCATTGATGAAATTGTGAATAATATAGTGAGTTAACAATTATATGCATTACTATAAATGACTATATCAATATTTCAGTTGATTAAATATATTTTTAGTGAAGTCCTCAAAAAAATTTTATGTAATGATGCAATTAAGATGACGCACAATTAGATTTAGACATGTCAAATTTACATGTTTTTTTTTCTTTTTGTAACCAGTGTTATTCAAAAATAAATTTGAAAAAGAAAATATATGTTTGATTTTCATGAAATGGTATAAAATATTCATACATATGGTTTTTTGCTTTCTGAAAATTACAAATTTCCTAACAATAAACAACTCATTGCAAATATTAATTTTATAAGTATTAAGAATGAAAATTCTTACTGAAGTACTGTCTTTTTTATGTTTAGCTTGTAATTGCTCCCACCACTGAGTAACTTCAGCTCTTAAGTCAGCTACAGTATCACAGTTTTGAAGTTCAATTGTTGTCTAGGAAATTAAAATATTTATGTATAGCTAATAATAAACAAATAATTTTTTAAATGAATAGTCAGAAAGGATTAAATAATAATTATTTTCATAGAAAATTAAAAATATTAACATTAAAAACCACTACATAACAATAGGATATAAACCCTTATAACTCTTGATTGTTGAGGTAATTATAAGATTGCATAATGGGTTAAAATATTGTTATTGTAAGCTTGTTACTTAAATTTACATCAGATTTGTAGATAGCTAAGTAACAATTACATATTTAGTAAAATTAAAAATTATACAATTTAAGACCAAAATGCTTTCATACATTCATAATCAGGTATATAATTGCACTCATATGAAGTAAAAAAAATAGAAAATAAAAAAAGTTTCTTTAATTATGATCATTCAACTCTTGAACACCTGAAATAGCCCTGAAATTTACCTTTTCTGATAAGCCTGCAGGCTGACAAATAATTCTCAATGGAGAGGCTGGTTTATCACCAATACTGGATCTATGACTGTTGACACCACAACCATTAAGCTGCCATCTCCTCAGATGGTAAGCATATCTATAAAAAAATTATACTACACATAAATTTTACTGAAGAAAGTCAAAAAGGAAATCATATAATTGAACATATAAGTATTTTTTTTATATGCGTGAATATTAAAGATATATACAGCTTTTAATTTTAAAATGCTACTTAGTTTGCTGAATACAATTGTTCACTTTAAGCTTGTGAATCTTAGCTCTCTTAATTTGTATATCATATGTTTCAAATGAATTCCAAAAATAGAACCATTGCAACATTTTGAAAAACATGTCCAGTCAACTTCTACATTAAAAAAAAAAAAAAAAAAAAAAAAAATTAATTACAGCTGAATAAAGTTTGAATCCTAACGTCAACAAAAATATCAAAATAAATAATTCCTGTAATTTTCTGTAATTCATTATCCAATTTTATTTTGCGAAAAGATTTTTTTTTTTATTTTGAACTTTATATATATATATATATATATATATTAATAACAGTTTTATTATAAGAGAAATTTTTTTTTTTTTATCTATAGTTGCAAGATTTTACTGTTATGTCTACTCACTTTTTTAATATAACCAAGCAAAAATAAATTTTAGAATTATATTTGACTGATTGAACATTTAAAAATTAAAACGTTACCAATAACAGGTAAAAATAAGACATAACCTTATTTTCAATTAATAGTCTGTTTTATTAATAAATAATTTGTATAATAATTCAAGACACACCCTTTTAGTCAGCAACTCATACTTATTGCATAATAAAATATCCTCTTACCGTCGTCTGAAGGCTTCAATGTGAGTTTTCAACAGTAATAATGCTCTTTGAATAATCATCAAGTTGTTTTCTTCAGACTGAAAAACATAATTGAATTACAAAACTATTTAAATCTTTATAAAAAAAATCCCTTAATTTGAATAAATTATATATAAAAATTTTGATTATTAAAAAAAATTGTTTAAAAGCTAAATGTTTCTTTAATTCCAATAATTCTTTTAATGGTAACAATTTTTTTTCTTTTGGAATGAACAAAAATTATGTTTTTGTTAATAGCAAATAGTAATGTGAAAACCTGTTTAACATTACATTAATAAAATTCTTTAACATATCATTTAATTATAGGGGAGGTACTTTTAATTCTAAAGACAATTTAGTAATACTTATTTGAAGAGGCCCGATGGCGCATCAAAATCAATGTAAACAAAACAGAAGCTGTACTCTTCACGAGGAGAAGACTAACTCCGCCTAACATCTCTCTTTTTAATGAATTAATCCATTGGACTACTAATGCTAGATATCTGGGAGTTTATCTTGATAATAAACTAACCTATATTAACCACATGAGTCACCTCAAACGTAAAGCTAACAACTGTATTCGCATGCTGTATCCTTATATTAATAAAAACTCACCTCTTTCACTTGAAAATAAACTACTAATTTATATGTACTATTTGCGGCCCGTAATAACTTATGCTTGCCCGGTTGTACTGCTGCAAGGTACCATATTAACTTCATTAAGCGTTTTGAAAACAAAATGCACCGAATGGTCACTAACTCTCCTTGGTACTTTAGAAATGATGACATCCGTCGTAGCTTAACCCTCCCTACTATTCAAAATTTCATGTTTAAAATTGTGAAAAATTTTTACGCAAATCTTAACTTCATTCCCAATCATGAAATTCGTAATCTCCCCAGATACGATTTCACATTGCCGGAAAACGCTAAGCGCCCTCGGGCGTCTCTGCATAATTTGCAACTGACCTAGACTTTCGTCATCATTTCTAGCAGCAATTACTCTACTTTGTAGTATACTTCACTTTTTATTAATTTTTTCTTTTTGTATATATTATGTATATATTTTTATTATTACTTGCTTGTATTTCTTACATTTTCTTTGATACATTGTAGTTCTTTTTAATTCATTTAATTCTTTTTGTAAACCTTTTATTTCTTATTTTAAATGTATATAATTTTTATTTTTAACCTGGGCAGAATCTTGATCACTTATTCCTTATTATTGCTTAGATTATGTTATGTGTTTTACCAATGAACTTTAACGTTTCTACTCTGGAGTCAAAGGTCGCCACCTGACCAAGGAACTCCGTCAACCCGAAAGATGATGATTTGAAGAGGTGTGATATAAGAATTTACAGCTATTATAAATTAATAGCATGCTTCATTAAATAATTGAAGTAGATTACAATCATAATGTAGGATGATCCATTTAAATCACTAATATGTTATTTACTTATAATTAAAAAAAAAATTTCGGGGAAAAAAATAGGCTTAAAATCATACAATTAAAATCCTCAAAAGAATCAAACTGTGGAAATGTTCTAATTTTTCTTGCAAACACAACTAATCATATATCACCATATTTTGAGATGTTTCTAGTAATGTGCAATAACATTGACAATTTCCTTTCTGATTAATTCATCTAATAATTTTGAAATTTTTTTAAAAGTTTTTCCCATTATGAAACACTTTAGGAAAAATGTAATATAGAAATATTAAATAATAATAATGACAACAAAATAGAGGCTAAATGAATCATCTTATAAAAAGAGAAATAGATATTTTGTACCATTATCATATGGTACAAAATGGTAATGGTATGCACACCATTATCATATGGTACCGTTCATTGCTTTTTTTTCTTTCAATTGATAAAAACAAAAGCAGGATAATTTATACAAGATGAAAATATAAATGAACACACCTCTGGAGATTGATCAGAAGAGACTTTCATAAGGTTTTCCATGCATTGTTGTATAAATTCTTCCTCCTTTTCCAGAGTTCCATGATGAACTGGAAAACATTTTGAAATTCACGATTATGATTTTTGTGTGTGTGTGGGTTCAAAACATATCAATAATCAACAAATTTATAAATTCTATAATGAGATTTTTAAATAAAATTTAATATTTACCATTTATATAATAATTGTTCAGATACTGAATGGCTGCCATGCTCACATCAGTATTAAGTGCACGAAGAGCAATGCCCCAGAGCTGCCTCATACCACTGACCTGTTGATAAATATTATTTAAAACTATTCCAGCTTATTTTAAAAACTTTTCAATTCTTTATTATAGCAAATAACAAATAATGTTAGCATTTAGAAATAATTTGGTTGCTAATGAGAACACATTAAAAATTTGAAAGACTACATATAAATATGAACATGCCCAAATTGGATATTGCAGTTAATGTAAAATTTTATAAAATATAATATTAAAAAAAATTAGCAAATTTCATATATATGAATGCATTATTTATCTTATATTTCTTCATATTGACTTGAAATAAAATTGTGTTAATTCATTAACAACAAAATTGAAAATTTTATTACAACACATAAAAATTTAACAAATGAAACATAATACAAATTCTTAAAAGAAAGGAAGAAAAAAAAGTGTTTGATTACATCTGCAGCAGAAGATGGTGTATCATATGAAGCAGTTGCCAAATGAGCTATGCTACTTAATTGTTGTAGTAAATTTAGAGCCATCATACTGGTTGATTCTGGTGGTAGTTGAGGCATCTAAAAATAAATCACATTAACATCTATTTTTAAAATTTTATTATTGATTAAAACTAATTTAAATTACAGACAATTTGTATGCCTATTTAAAAATGTCACATGTTTCTTATTTTTTTTAAATAAAATTTATATAATTAATTACACACTGTAAATATTATTCTATCTTTAGTTATTGGAGAAATATTTTGCAAATAGAACATATATAATTTTTGAAAATAAAATGAAATTCTTCAGTTTTCATAATTAACATTATTATTTTTATTTCATATTAAATGCGTTGAATAAGTTTTTTGGTTTGACAAATAAGGAAAAACATTTTGATATTTGTGAAAGTAAGAATTTTCATTGTTAGAAAGGAAAAAATATAAATTAATCACAAATGCATATGTATGACATAACAACATAAAGGTTTATTTTTTTTTCAACCTCCAATAGTGCTCATAAGTGACCAGCCTAGCTAAACAAGACAAATTTATGTTGCCATATTTATGAACCATAACAGTTGTCACTGCCATGTCCAAAACATCAACAGAATTGCAGGACTGAGTTGCAAAAATTCATCGGAGAAGTTTATGACTGGAATAGTTATCAATGATAGAACCAATTACTAACTGCTGTGGTAACTAAACAGTTATTTGCACACACTTTCAATGGGAAGTGTTTGATTACAAAGTGTACAGTCCAGACCTAGCACAGAGTGATTTTCATCTTTTTCCTGAGCTGAAGAGCTTCAAGACACTGTAGACCAATCACGATATGCTTCTGATAATCTATTATGAAGAGGGTATTGGGAAACCATTCTATAGGTATTACAAATGTTTCATTATTTATGGTAACTATGCGTAAAAATAACACTGATTGTACTTGCATCCTGACAATCAAACCATTTTGTTATTTGCGATCAATATTTTATCAGATGTTGGAAAAAATAAAATAGCTTTCATTTGAGTCGCTCAGAAGCCAATGGAGTTAAATCTTTTGATTAAAAAAATTTTTAATGGAATAAATAATATTTTTTTCAATTATTAAAGGATATAGCTGTTGCTTCATTTTTCCTACATCAAACAGCTCTATTTTTTAAGCTTCTGAATATATTGTATAATAATTTCAGAAGCCATTGTGAATAAAACAACTTTTTACAAAATATTTTTTACATAAAATTTGAAATAAAAACTAAATTCTTCTTTCAATATTTGTTGAAACAACAAATTTATAATAAATGTAACTTCTATTTAGAATTGTTTGAGATACAAGCTTGAAAAAAATTTTTTTAATGAGTTTTATGAATGTGCTTTCTTTTAATCTAAATATATTAACTTTGATAAAAACATTAAAAAAAAATACATTGGAATGTTTGTGAAAATTATATTACCAAGAACATTAAATAACTTTTCTTTAATAATCGTAAAAACTCTAGACTTTTTAAAATAATAAAAATAGATTTTTCGTAAGGGTATAAAAAAATTAAAATATCAATGGAAATAGAACACAGTGAACGTGATATGCCATTTTATCTCATTGAAGTGGTAATCATATTGATACTGATACATCGCAACAACAAAAATGTAGAAAATAATGCAAATGACCCGAAAGTTCTTAGGAAACGTGGCATGAATCCTCATAAATGTCCTTGAAATACTGAAAAGGATTTAACAATATCAAAATAGAAATAAGATAATAATTCCTACAAAGAAATTTGGTAATATACCTTGTAATACCTTACAGCTTTTCAACTGCAACATAACTTTTTCTCAAAGAAAGAAGACAATGAAAACATTATACAAGATAAATGATAATTATGGCAAGGATGATACCTTTAATGCAGTTGACATAAAAGCAAAAATAGGTAGGCCAGCAATCTTTAAAAATATAAATCAACCGTTAAGGTTGAAACGTACTGGTAGAAACATTTCAAAAGAAATTTTAAAAAAGAAATGATGAATTTATTAAAGTATGTACTTCTAATAAAACCTAATTTTTATAGGACATTAAAAACAACACATGAAGATCAAAATTTATATTTAGATAACTCAGAAGAAGATGCTTGTTATGATGAATAAACATAAAACTATTGTTATTGTATTATTTTTTAATAAATTTCTTATCTTTTTCAGGCGCAAAAAGATGAAGTCCTAAAGTTTTTAAGGTGTTGTCATTACCTCAATAAATATTTACATTTTTTTTTTTACACATCTTGTACATATCTTGTTTTGTAGCAGAGTCTACACTTAGAAAGACTTTAAATACTTTTATGATGAAATTAACATACCAAATATTTTAAAAATTAATGTATTAAAAATCATTAAATGCATTGGTTTTTCAAAGACTCGTATATTAATGATAATGGCACAATCACATAGAGAAGGGTCAAACTTCATGGGCTAATCACTTTTTTTCTTGTAGTGCTTTTACTAATAATGTAAGAACTAAATTAATAAATAAATTAAGATCAATATGAAATTTAGTAATTTGAACGGCACTAATAATTTAATAATCTATAAGTTTTGCTTACTTTTTCCAGAAGAACATGCTTGAATAATGAAATACTGAGAGCATGTTGCTCTTTTCCTTTTGCTTGATTTAACAACCAACCAAATAACTCATCAGCACACTCTGGATCTCGAGCTAAACATTGCCATAACGTGTCAACTTGTTCATGATTCAAACCTATAGTAAAAAGTATATTCTATTTTCAATGTATGCTTACATTATGAAAATCATTTTAACAAATAAAATTTGAATACAACATTTTCAGGATATTAAGAGAAATGCTTCAAGTTTTAAGAAAAATAAATAAATAAAAAATTTAACTTTTCTTATTGTTATTAGACTATATTTAGATAGTTAGATAACTTAAATTATTAGATTCATGGAAATGTGAACTTAATCATTGCTTAGTTATCTTTATATAAAAGTGTGTCACAATATATATGAAAATACATTAGGATATATATATATATATTGACAATCTGCAACATACGCAAAATGTTTTAGAGGAAGGGGCGATATAGAATGTCAAACATTAAATGAAATAACATTAACATAAATAAATTGCAGTATTTAAATCAACAAGTATTTATCGATTTTTTATTAAACATGTAAATTGCAAAGAGCATTATGTATCATGCAATTATCACTATTGTTCAAATATATGTTTTATATAATCCATAAATTAAGAAGTGCAAAAGACTTCAATGATTAGTAAAGATGAAAAATAATTTATTTTGAGAAAGGTTAATTAGATTGTTTATACTTACGAAAGCTTTCTGGTGAACCAGAAGTACAAAATATACACGTAAGAAAATGTAAACGAACTTGAATTTCATCTTTATGGGAATACCTGAAAAAAAATGTATGTAAACAGTGAATGAAGTTCATGATTATAACAAATTAAATAGAAAATGTATTAAACAAGAAGTATACATACAATTATATATTCAAGAATTCATTTAAATTAAAATATTTATTTAAAACAAACAATTTCAAATAAAATGGAGCTCCATATAAAAATTATTAAGAAACATTTTTATTTCAAATCAAAAGTAAACTTACATAGAATTGCTTCCACTTTTACTTGATGTATAATTAATTAAATTATTAAAAAAATGTTTCATCATTTTATGTTCTTTTTCTGCCCAACTGAAAGAGATAAAAGAATTATTAGTCATTATTTATTTAAATAAAAATGACATATTGAAATATAACTGCACACAATACTCACATTGTAACAGAATAAGTATCACTGCTTCCTCTAAATTGTTGAAAAGATGCGAACAGTTTTGGCAACAAGCGCATGGAAATTATAACTGATCTAGAAAAATTTATACAGCATTATGAAAAAATTTATATTCCAGCACTACAGATGAACAAAAAATTGCTAAAATCACAAGAACTTTTTCCGAATATATATCTATGATTTAATAGATATAATATATGTCTAATTTGTAATGTTTTAAATAATAAGCTATTCTACAACTTAATCACCGGATGTATTTACTATAAGAAGAAAAAAAAAAATGCTTTTGACCAAGAAAGTTTTATGTATAATGTAAAGCTATTATAATCAGCATTAAATATAATTGGTATATTAATACAAAATGCAATTTTAAAAACTTCAATAAACTACTTTGCTATAATTTCAGATATAATATAGCTTTCTTTTTTACTGATTTCAGAAGGCTGCATTGCTACTTTAAAAACTTATTTAATGAAACCATTCCTTAATTTAAATACACAACAAGCTTTACTCTATAGTAAACATTAAAAACTTCTGATTTAAAAGATTACAGAACATTGAGATATATTACACAAATTGCTTATTCGAGCTGCTTTGCTGAGTTTTATGTATGTTGTTTTAATTTTTTTAATAGAATATAATAAAAAAAATGGAAGAAATGTTACTGATTTTCTATATTTTACAATTGCTGCCTGTATTTTTCCCTAAATTTCTAAATATTCACTTGTTAAAAATTACTATAAACAATATTGCTTAAATTACATTTCATATATATATATGTTCTTATTTTACAAGCAAATCATTTTCAAATAAATATAAAATAGTATACATTTTTAATTCTTTTTCATTAAAAATATAACATTATTAATTTTCTTTTGTAAAAGAATTTTCTTTTAAAACTATTATGAAAAAAATACAAGGTCGAATTAGGTACACGCTTAACACATAATTCAAATATTAAAATTTTATTTATAAAATAAATTTAGTTACCGATTATTTGCTATGTTTTGTAAGCAGCCTTCAATAAATTTCATTCTAATCATTTTATCTGTAGACCAACAGACAAGATTGCATAGAATTTTTTCAGCTTCAACTGCCAAGCCTTCGCCTAACTGACCCTAAAACAAAGAGAATAAATTTAGGGAATTTAATGACAATTAGACGTTATAGAAGGTTAATCAGAAAAAACTTATGAAAATTGTGATGATTTATGCATAATGCTGGTAGTTTACTTTTTTAAATTTATGTAAAATGCATTTATGCTAAAAAAAATAATACTTAAATATACCCAAAAGGTAATGGATTCAGTACTAAAAATTAGTCAGTAAAATTAAATTTAAGAATGTACAATTTAACTTTAAATTATCCCTCATTTAATAATTTAATTTTATAGTAATATATTTATGTTATATTTTTTACTATATCTAATTTTATATAAAGTAATGAAGCTTATACATAATGAATGGTTACACCAAAAGTTAAGTTAAAATTTTGAGAGTTTAATGGTTATTTTAATAAAATTTCCTGCCTATAATCTGAAGATTTTAGGTTACAAAATTTAAGGTGTATTTTTTGGTGTAAATAATTGGTGGTTTTTTTTCTCTGGTGTTATAGAAACTAAATACTTTATCACCCTTGAAGATAAAAAGTATCTCATGGGGGGCCAAATTATATAATTGATTATATACTGATCAAGAATTTTTATCTCCATTAACGAATATAAAAATTAAACTGGCTTGTATTTTAAAAATTTATTCTGTTTTGCATCAAATAGTTTTAAAAGTTGATTCAAATTTTTAAGATGTTTCTTTTTTCTTCTATTAATAACATTAAAAGGATTTTGACACAAAGTTTTTATACACTTTACAGTTTATTTTAATGGAATATGTCTAACTTATGTTTTAAAATTTTATCTTTTAAAAATTATGTTTATAGTATTATACAATCTTAGAATTTCTTTTTTCCAGTTTTCATCATTTAAATGTATTTATTAATTCATCATATTATTGTAGAATCAAAAACATTTAAAAATTGTATTAAATTTAAAATATTAAAGCCTGGTATAAAAAAGGAAACATGTCGACAGAACATATGTTCAAGAAAACAAATAATATATGCAGCTTATATGTGTGCAGCTTATATACAGTGTCATTATTATTTTTTGTATCGCCAAAAATCTCAACTGCAAATTAAAAGCAGCTGCAGATTAAAAGAAAATTAAAGTAATAAAAAAAATATGTATAATAATATATAGAAAAGGAATTTTAAAAAATTAATGAGATATTTATGATAAATATGTTACATAATATACTTACTATTTTATCATCTTGTAATATATCCCACAGTAATGTTTGACCAGATTCACATACAGAGTCCAACTCAAAATGATTCATTGCTTGTCGAACTTCTCGAGGTGAGCGTCCTATGAAATGATGAGGATGTTTGCCTCCATGCAACTGAGGTGTATACATGCAAGCCATATTGGTAAGTCTTTGGGTCATGGGATGTGTATTGAGTTGAGCTTGTGCATGAGCAGCCAGTTGTTCAAGTTCTTCTTCACAACCAGATTCTTCACCATCAAAATCAGCTAAGTTTTTCTCGGATTTATTACTGACATGAGAACTATTACAACTCCCATCATCAGGGCTTAAGATATCTTCAACTAAATCACTGAAAACAAAAGTTTCAGGGATTATAAATCTATTATGAGAGACCACATATCTGTTATGATAAAACTATGTGAATACAAGTTCAAATTCTGTAAATAATAGGAATCAAATTCTCCAACACTTTTAAGTAATTGCAAAAGCCTTAATTTATATAACAATTCAGCCCAAAGCCACTTTATTTTAAGAAGCAATTATTATTATTGTTATTACTATTACTTTTTTTGAAAAAGAAAGAGGTGATGTTTGGTTTGTCTCTCTATGATCAATTTTTTGCATACTTTAGGCTAATTATATTGGGATCCACTATTTAACATGAAAAAGAAAGAGGAGTTTTCATAGATAAAACTGACTTCCTGTGAAATATTATTAGAAGGATAATATTACATTAAACATTTATAATTTAAAACATTTGAATTTTTAATTTAAATATTTTGTTTTCAGTGTAGAATATATCTATAAATTATGCTACTAAATATGTGTATTAAAAATATTTTTTGTTTTTAAAACTCTTTTTTTTTCTTTTCTTTTTTTTTTAATCTGTAATCAGCAATTGAGTCGTTTGAAACACTGATATGACAAACGACTCAATTGTCGCATTACAGATTTAAAAAAAAAAAAAAAAAAAATTTTTAATACACATATTTAGTAGCATAATTTATAGTTATATTCTACACTGAAAACAAAATATTTAAATTAAAAATTCAAATGTTTTAAATTCAATTCAATGTTTAAATTAATTCAAATAAATATATATTCTTATTTAAGTTATTTATATGCTTAAAAATGCAAAATAATTTGAGAAGACAATTGCACAATATATTTGAAAAATACTACCTAAAAATATAGTATTATTTCATAATTAGGATATACAAGAATTCGTAAAACAGATGGATTTTTGTTTTTGTACTTTTAAATACATATGATTTTTTTGTATTTAAAAGTACAAAAGAAAAAATCCATCTGTTTTATAAACTCTCGTAATGCAAATAGCATGGCTAAAGACTAATTTCATAGAAAATGCATACTGTAGTATTTCTTTTTTTAAGTTAATATCGAAATAAGAATACATACATGCACATATATATTTTTATTTTCTAAGAAAATCATACGAGAAATTCAAGTAAGTTATTTTCAAAATGAAATTTGTATATTTATTTAGTAATTAAATTATTTTTAATAAGTTTTTAAATAATATTTCACAAACACAAAAGCTTTGTTTTTAAACTTTATAAAATGACAATTATTAGATAAATGTCTAAATATTTGTTTAAAAGGTTTACATCTGTAAAATTAGTCACTTTTTGGCGATACAATATTTTTATTTGCATAAAGGTACACATATTACAAATTAGCATGTTATATGGCCTATTATATCCCTAATTCTTTATTTTAGATAATCCAATAACAATTTTCTCTTGAAAGATGAATGATAAAATTTTTTTTTAATATTAATTAATTTTATGCTAATAATTTAAAAACTGAATGAAAAGACCATTTGGGTGTATAAAAAAGAAAAGTGGATTTTTTCATTTCAATATATTAAAAACATGCATTCTCCCACCCCCCAATAAGCTAACTTTAGCTTTCTTTTATATACTTTTGTACAATTTTTTATTTTCTCTACCTACTTAATCAGCCCCCCCCCCCCTACTATGACCTGTATTTGTATGCACAAAATGTTATTATATACAAATGTTTTTTATACATTTTCTATTGGTATAACATTATATAGTTCTGATAATACTGCAATTTATTAGCTTACCCTGTAACAGGAACATGATGCTGAGGCCTTAAATTGGCAAGATACTGTCGGCAACCATACATTTCATTACCCAAGTTTTCATTGAATGTCGGAAGATGCCCCTCTCTATCCAAAACAGCCTTTACAAGTTCAGGTAAAATTTCAGGAGCAGCTGGTTGATGCAAATGTTTTTTATCATTAGCTTGTGGCAAGTCACTATGTTTGTGACCAGAATTACTTATAAATTTTTTGCAGTCACTATCACCATCTTTAACAGGAGTCACACATCGAACTGGAGATGTCTCATGTAAAGCAGAATTGGGATTACAGTTTTCAATACTTTCTTCAGAAAGCTCAGCTTTCACTGGAGTAGTTTGCCTCTTTTTGATACGAGCTTGTTTTTTATTTGCTATGTATCTCTCCCTATTTCTCCTGATCATTTTACGATTCCACATATTGCACGGTTTATTACACTCTCTACCAGAGTCATCAGAATTTTCCTGAAGTTGAGTTTTGCCGATGGGCATATCTATAAGTGGTTCTTCTGAACATTCGTCAGCATCTGAATCACTGTGCATACTATCATCACTCACACTACTTAATTCGCTTTCTTCACCACTAGAACTATTTTCGACAAATTGAGTTTTGTTTTCAACAAAAACAGTTGGTCTTGCACGTCCCCTACATGTATGCTGCCATTTACTCCCATTTTGATGTCTTTGAGAAGAATTACGCTTCCTTTGAGCATGTTCTAACAACTGTTTATGTTGTTCTACATCACAAGGACTGCTAGAAGGGCTTTCACCTGTATGTTCACTGCCTTCCATGCTGCTTCTTGGTCTATCACTAATTTGTGAACTGTCCAACTATAAGAAATAGAAGAGATTTATAAAATAAATTTCTAAAGCAAATAATAGAAAAACAAAAATGCATTCTGTATGTGTTTTATTAAAGCATTAGGAAAAATTAAACTTTACATTTAGATATAATTATATCAATTTACATATTTATTCCAAACATTTAATGACTCTTTTAATAAGCAGTCTTCTTTTCTGCAATTTCAATAAAAGAAAGAAAATTAAGATAACTTTATAAAATTTAGGTATTTCCTTATTATTTTGGATTTATTATTTAAATGGTGTCAAGATAATTGGCAAGGTTTTTATGTTGGGCTGACAATAATTGAACATGATCAGAATTGCACCAGAACACCAGAATTGCCATCCATTTGGTGATAGTCGGCTACTAACATTGACAATTTATTGCGAGCCATTAAAATATGGAGTATCAAAATGTCTTTAAATAGAAAATAACAATAAATAAGATATAAAATAACTATTTATCTTGAAAAATGAAATTATAATTGCAATATCCTAATTATTAACAATTTTTTTTACTAATTTCTATCAATAAATTAGAAAAATATTAATTTCACCTCATTCTTAAAAAGAAAAGCTAGAAACTATGCCTTAAAGAAGAAATTATGACCTCTTAAAATTCTTTATTTATTAAATACTTTGTAATAAATTAGGATTTAAAATAGTAAACAAATAGTTACAAATTTATTTTAAATTAAATTAATTATGATTTAATATTAAATAAATAGTTTATGATTACAAATATACAATTAGGAAAATGTCTTTAAGTAGAAAATACCAATAGGTTGGTTGGTTGTAGTTTTATGGCACAAGGGCCAGATTTGTCCATACTGCACCAAACAATTGTACTTAAAAAAAAAATTCTTAAAACATTCAAAACAAATTAATTGCCATATGTAAGGATAGATAAAAATTAAACAATATATAAATGATTAAAATACTAAAATGTAACTTACACCACCATATAAAATTTATAAAAACAGATGAAATCAATTAATGATCGAATTAAAATTTGTCTACTCTAAAATCATGTCATTTGCATTATACTCTAACATGTATTCTGAGTTTGAAGAATCAGGAAGTTCTGTTTCAAATTCATTTTATAAACCGTCGGGAGTAGTAAAAGACGCCAATGACTCAAATCTGTTTGTGTCAAATTGTTTTATGAATTTTGGCAATGGTTTGGATTTACTATTGGTGGAATGGAAGGGATTGTTTTAGAAAACAAATTTTTCTTTTTGTGATTGCTCAAAAGTTTGTAGTTTGTATGC
Source organism: Caerostris darwini (assembly GCA_021605075.1). NCBI lineage: Eukaryota > Metazoa > Arthropoda > Arachnida > Araneae > Araneidae > Caerostris > Caerostris darwini. The sequence goes on along the minus strand of BPLQ01004220.1, from coordinate 18,849 downwards.
TTCGGGGTTGCAGGTAATTTACAAGCAGATGAGGAAGGTGTGGATGGGTTTGGGATATTAGAGGTCTATTTAATGGAATGGAGAAGTATGAAGATTGTCAAAAACATGAGCTGTTTTAGCAGATTTTCTATACAGGGATGGAACAGGTATTATCAGTTTGAGTGCCAATGGACGCAAATGAAATTTTAACTCGTTCAGCATAAGTGCTAGATTTTGTGGTGACTAATTTTCTTACTTCAGCATAAGAAATTTTCTCTCTGACCTTGATTGTGTGGATTTCTTTTTTCAGAAGCCCTAGAGGACAAGATTTTGAATTAGATGGGTGGGCTTGGTGACAGTTGACACATTTTGGTGACTAACAATTTGTATGCTCTTGACAAATAGAGGAACAATTTGTACAAACCTGAACTCCTCGACAGGCAGTTTGAGAATGGCAATTCCAGGCAAAAGGGTCTAATAAATAAGTAAATGCGAGCCGATTGATACACCCGGAAAATGAGGTGTGCCGCCCGTCTATCAGAAGTGGAGGTCAAAGAGATGTGTTGCCCATACAAAAGTCGCAACTCTTATTTGACTCCCCAGGATCTTCTTTTCCTGGGACATGGGTTGCCACTCCCGTGGGTCAGAGAACTGACATTGTTAGTAAAAACAAATATATCGAAAAAAAATAAAATGCAAGGAAATACATTGTTAGTCAAATATAATATCAGAAAAATGAAAATTTCCCGAAATGAAAGCAAATAACACAAAGAAATATCGAAAGGAGAATGAGCCCAGAAGATGAAATCAAAGACAAAAATTATGGCAAATGCAGGACAGCAATGAAACATGAAACAATATAAAACGAGGTCTGTGGTCTAGACATCGAAAATTTAAAAATAAGATAAAAGAATGTAGGCAAAGATCACTGGATCGCCCCAGGGTCGTGACATCCGAACATATATAAAGAAGATGCACCACTGAAGGGAGAAAAGATCAATAAATAAAATATAAAATAATTATGCCTCCTGAAAAATGAAATTATAATTGCAATATCCTAGTTATTAAAGGTTTCTTTTTTTTACTAATTTCTATCAATAATTTAGAAAGATAGATATTAATTTGGCTTTGTTCTTAAAAGAAAAGATCAGAAACTTTTTATTAAGCAAGAAATTATGGTCTCTTAAAATTCTTTTTTAAATGCTTTGCAATAAATATATATTTACAATATACATGATAATTCTGTTTAGGATACTAACCTCACTTGCAATATGAACATGTTGAACATCACCCCGCTCATCTTCACTGTTGCTTGCTTCAATACTTACACTCCTTTCACTGCTACTAGGTTCTCTTTTTCTAATAAGAGCAGGGAGGTCACTACCAGTAGCACCTATTAAAAGAATTTAAACGTTTAAGCAATAAAAAAAAGGATACCTTACAAAAATGCATAATTTTGGTCATCTTTCTTGATAAAATAAACATGAGTTTATACTTCTCAAACTACTGACAATAGTTAATAATGTATGCTTCTAAATTCTGTAAGGTAACTTGGTCTCACTTTGAATCCTTCAATTTGTGCAATAAAAATTTAGTATATTTTGAGAAAAAAATTGTATTAAAGGAGTTAATTAAACAAATAATTATAAAAGTTACTATTGTAATTTCTTGCTTATAATTTACAACACCATAGTATATCCCATAGACACAATTTGTGGCCTCCAAAAATAAACTCGTAAAATCTATAACGATGTAAAATCAGCATGCAATTTGTGCTTATTCCTTCAAGTACTACATACCAATCAATTTCTGTTTTTGTAGCCATGGCATAAAATGTTTTTCAGTGTTATTAAGTGTTTTTGATGCCACAACTACATTAAAAAGATGTATAAATTTAAGATAATGGAAATCAAAGAAAATTTAAGAACTATGATAAAAACGAAACAAATAGCATTTTTCCAACGATTTATAAACCTCAGAATTACCCTTCTGTACTTAAATTTATGCTTTAATAATTAGTGATAAATAAGCCATATTTACCCATAGGTAATGATCCCTTCATTAGCACAGAGAAAGGACTATGAGCATTTGAATGGTCTCCGATTTCTGAAACTATCATTCCAGCAGGAGTATTTCCACCATTGGACCATATGAATTTTATTAAAGCAGATGCTAGGAGTAATGTCTAAAAAAAAGAATTTAATGATGTTCAATTCATATATCTTTTCTAATTGTTGCTAAAAATTAAAACAATGTTATATAAAATACAAAGGCCATATTTAAGATTTATGGCATCCAATTCAAGACTTGTTCAAGATTTTTATAAATGTTGTTCTTGAATGTCTTGAAACCAGTGAAAATTACTTTCATTTTCAAAGTTTTGTCAACTTATATTAGACATTGTTTTTATAAAAATATCTTTATAATTACAAAGCGAGACATTTATCTATTTGTATGCAATATTTTCTAAAACTTAAATATTTAGAAATATCTTTTTTTGCTTCTTAGAATTAATTATTTTGAGCATAACAAAACTATAAAATATTTCTGATCAGTTTTTGATCAAATAATCTTATTTTATTGTTCATGTTAAGTCATTTTTTGTTGTAAAAAAAGAATTACCAATGGGAAATAATGACATACCTCTTTATGTTTTTTTATTCATCTGATGATTTATTTATGTACATATAATCTTACTATCTTACCAACCTAATAATTCCTTGACTGCAGCATTTTAATAGTTTGCTTCTGGTGATCTATCATTGCATTTTTTTTTAAATGTATATTTTTAATCATTATTAGATGTTTTGCAAACTCCGTCGAAATTGTTTTTTAAATAAAATCATTTAATAAATCCACATAGAAGTTTGTAAGCAGTTCGCTATCATTATATTTACCCACTAATTTTGACTTTAAAATTGGAATTTTAGAACTTTGAAATTAGTTAATGGAAATTTAAAATGTTCTATTTCCTATAACTGAGCAAAGCCAGACTATATTTAAAAGTATGAAATATTTTTAGATTAATTTTTTTTCCTCTGTGATTTTTTTTCCCCCCTTTTTTCTAATTTTGAAACTTCTTAATTGCTGAAACATCCAAGATTTATTTTGTTACACATTTTGCTTTTAATATTAAAGAAAATAAGTATATAGTTTTTAATTCACGAATTTGTAAATTATAACAGCAAAAAAATAGAATTATATATGCTAATATTTTATTATGTTTTAAAATATATTACGTTTTAGCCAATTCTTTATAAATTAAAATTTGTGAAATCATGAATCATACATAATTTATAAAACAATAATTTTTTTCAGGCCTTTTGATATAATAAATGAAATAAAATTCTTCTTTTAAGTAACAATTCTATGTTTTCATGACATTAATTTAAACAAGTCACTGAGAGAAGAACATAACGAGAGAAAATAACTGATACTTTTACTGAGAGAAGAAATTTTAATGTAATACACATAAAATTTTAATTCAATATTAAGAAATTTCACCTTTTAAAATGAGGAAAAATTGTATAATTAAGGAAAGATGCAAATTATGAATGAAAATGCCACATGAAAGGAGACACTTAAATAAGAACAAGTATAATTTTTTTCCCTTTAATTTATATCCAACGTAAACAGGTTTTATCTTGATAAATGAAATTAATTTCTTAGCTAATTACAGTTACATTACTCAGAAATTGCTAAATATTCGGTTGGGTAATTTCTTTTAATAAAATGCTTGATATGAAGATCTATCAAATGATTATCATAAAGATAATGGAATTTCTATGTCAATTGGGATGAAAACCCCTTTTTTGAAGGTTAAAGACTCAGATAACCTTTTATATATTACTCATTGCATAGTTTAAAAATAACGAAATAATATTTGAAAAATAAATGTTCATTTAATATAATTAATTATAGTCAGAAAAATTAGCATAATAATGAAAACAAACTGAAAGAAGATAGGAGGAAAATCAAACATTGAATGGGTAAACACAATATTGGGAATTTATAAACAACTTAAAATTTAAAAATAATAATTATTTTAAAATACATAGATACAGTTTTTTTTTTAATCTGATTGATTAAATTTTCATTTTTTCATAAATTTTTTTTTTTTGATTCTTTTTTATAATCCAGTTTTTCCCAGAATTATAAGTCCATTAATAAATCTAAGCAGGTTTAAAGTACACACCTGTTCAGTTTGTTCTTTAGTCTCAACACTGCATAACAATTTGTACAGATGCAAAACTGGAGCTACTTCTAAATTTTTGATTAGAGGAGGTAGCAGATCTAATACTTGACGACTACAATGTTTTAACTGAGCAGATGACCATACAGCATCTATGTGCTCATTTGTTATTCTTCCTTCCATGGCAAGAAAGTTTAGAATAATGTGGCTTTGTTTAATTAACTGCAAAAGAAATAATATTAATACTGTAACATATGTAGTATAATAAATAGTAAATTTAACCACTTTTATTAAATTGTATGAATATATATATATACATATATAAGTTTGAGTTCTAAATTTAAATTGAAAAAATATAAATCAATCTTTTAAATAATTAAAATTAACCATTAAATATCTGTCGAATTATCTCACCAACCTTATACTTAAGCAAAAAGTCTTTTTACTAATTAATTAATTTTAATAATTATCAAGCTATTTTTTACTATTATGCTTAGCTGATAATTATGCTCATGAAATCAAAAGCATTTAAAGAAAGTAATTCTTTAAATGTTAACTTATAATGAAATCAACTTCAGAATATTGGTACTATAACAAAAATTTGTAATACTTTATTAATAGTATATATATATATTATTAGTTTTATTTTACATTATATTAAAATAAATCTAGAACATTAAGAGTTTTATTAATTTATAGAGCATTAAAACACTATAACTACAACTACTAACTAAACTATAAGCATTAAAATGCTTTTATTTTAAAATAAAAAAATTAAGTAAAAAATTTCTACTCATATTAGCTGAAAATTTTTGTAAAATAATGCCTTTGTCATAGAATAACACAAAAATCAATTTAAAAACAAAATATTATTTAAGAATAGCTAGGTGCAATAGTTTAGTAGCCTAAATATAAAGAATACGAAATGCTAAATATACAATATTTTCTTTACTTTCCTAAAAGACATATTTAACTAATTTTAGATGGAATTATCTGTATATTGTCAAATTTATAATTAATAAAATTTTATAAATAATAATTAATAAAAGTTCACATCATGCCTTTGCAAAAAATGTTAGTCATTTTCTTTTACTAAATATCAACTTAAGAAATTAATGCATTTGGATGACATCTAAATTTTTCAATTATTACCTCAACATGCAGATTTGGACCAAAGATGCATTCAATTATTTTATTTTCTATTAGCCAATTAGCTAAGGAATTTCCAATACTCTCTGCTTCCACCAAACTTTCACTATGACACAGTTCATTATACACATTGATATGATTCTAAAAACAAAAAAGAAAAAAGTCTCTTGTATATATATAAAAAAAAAATCCATAGCAAATAATAAGATCAATTCAAATTTCTTACATCAAAATACACAAATATAGAGCCACCATATGCACAATATAAAACGAACATTTTAAAAAATAATACAATTTGATTGCGATTCAAAATAATACATAACGATACATATAATTTTTTAAACAAGTAAAATAATTTGAATGCATATTTTTTTATAAAACAGAAAAATGGTTAATCATAATGTCAAGACAGAAAAGAAGTATCTTTTCAATCATTAATGTTCATAATACTCCTAAACATTGCATATCTGTATCACATAACAATTTGAAAAAAAAAATTTATTATTTTGTAGTAAAAAAATCATTTCTTTAGAAATACTGGATTGAAATTTGATATTAACTTAGATTTACGGCATAATCTCTAAGAATGATGTTTTTCCTTTATTAATAAATTTTTCATTAAAGTGGCATTTTTTGAAAATGGCTGAAAGGAAATTAATTTATGGTAGAGTATTCAATTAATAAAATAAATTATTATTAATTAAATGCTGCCTTGAAATTTTACCATTATGTAACATATAATTAGGTGTAATAGATTCATCAGTATGATAAATAATTTGAAATACTTTTTTTGTAAAGATATGATCAAAATGTTTGTAGTTATGTAATGTTCAATAATTGACTCTTCCAAACAATAAATTAAATTTGTGTACTAGAATGTAATCTTGTGCTCTAATTAATACTGTATAAAACATTTTTGAAAAATTTGTAAGAAAAAAAAATCATTCCCATTGTAAAAATATAATTGTAATGAAAATGCTAAAACTTATTTTAATAAAATATTAAAGATTAAATAGTGGTATAAAAAAAAACATACATAATGCATTATAACTTATTTGTGTATGTTTGGTTTGCATTGCAAAATTTCTGAATACAAATTTTTAATGAAATTATTATGATTAATTATTGATGAGATATTTATGAAAACTTGTAAATTTTCTAAATAATGGGGCAATTTTTAAAATGGATTTACTTTACGGCAAAATGAGATTATGCTTCAAATTCAGCAAGAGAAAATAATAAGAAATGAATTAAAATATACTTTAGTTTTACATTTTTTTAAAAATCTAATTAGATTTTCTTTTTTTATTTTTATTTTCAAACAATAAAATAAATTACTTAAAATTTGTTTAAAATTTTATATATACAATTGTTTTGAGTAAAATCAAATGTACACCAGAGAATCTAAAATCATTGTTTTATGTGTTTTTTTTAATTAGAAAATTTAATATAGATGATTAAAAAAAAAAAAAAAAAGACCTTTTATTTAAAGATAGTTTTACGACACTGTATTGCAGATATTTACTGCCAAGCCTAATTATAGGAAGTTGTTGATAAATATAAAATGACTCTAAATGATAAATTTGAAATAAAATCTATAAATAATTTTCAAATCTATCCTTAATGCTTTTTAATATAATTACAAAAGCATTTCTTGCAGTAGTCAAAATAAAAAGATGTAACAGAATTATCAATTAATGAATGAAATCATTGTAATTTAGGTAGACTAGTAAATACATGGTGAAATAATTGAGTTAAAAATCTCGATTTCATAATGGAAAAATTTCTAGTTAGCAGCTAATTAATCATGTTAATTACATATTTTATGCCATATATTAGTTCTTTTTCTTTCATAATATAATGAAAAGTCAAGTGTGGGACTGCACAAATTTAATTCACAAGCACTAGCCATCCAATTTTGAGGAACAGTTAGGATCTTTACATCAAAAAGTTTAGAACTTTTGTTATAAACAATAGGCATTTTAAGAAAAAATAAATGTAACAAAAAATAATTCTTACATTAATTTGAGATATACCAGCAAGCCTCATAGTAAGAGTGGAGCTGCTGAAATATTTAAAAGCTAAATCTAAGCCCTCCTTATCAAAGGTAGCATGGCCATCAAGAGGATCTTTAACAGCAGTCCACATGAACTCAAACATATTGCGATGCCCCACAGCTCTTATATGACTATCCTTCACCTGACATAAATACCTAGAAAGAAAAAAATATTTTTTTTTATGAATGTTAAATTGAAATTTAGAATAATAGTACTGTGGAAATAATTAATTTGCATAATAATTAATTTACTTACTTTACCATACATGAACGAAGTTGGACTAGTTGTTGCATTAAAGAACCAATATTCATCCATAATTTCAGCTAAAATATGAAGCAAAATAATTAAGTTACAATAACAATTAATACAGAAAAATAAACCCACTATATTAATCTAAAATTTAAAAATGTAATCAAACACAATGTATTTTTTTTTATCACAGATAAACATTATAAAAAGAAATAATATGCTAAAGATAATCCTAAAAATAAATTATACAGAGAAAAAAATAAATAAAATAATAATAATAATAAATAACGATAATTCATTAGAGTGCTATACAATCAAAAGGAAATATTTCCAAGATTCTTATATTACAGAGAAAAGAGACATTTAAACATGTCTTGACAGGCTAAGAACTTAATTATGATGGAAATAATGTATCTTTGCAGCAAGTTGTCTTAGTAATATCTCAAAAACTAATACTTGGCTAGAGCTTGATTATCCTTTTAATGTCAATAGACATTAAGTTTTAATTTATTAAGTTTAAAATAAATTAAGACATTAAGTTTTTAATTTCTGAGTTACAAACAGTGCAATTAAATTAAATTAACCTTAAGTAAAATTTTAATAAAAAATTATAAATAATTACAAATGTTTTCTAGCAATACAAGTTATTATTTGAAATACTTTTAAATGCAAAAAAGAAAATATTTTTGTTAATCTAATAAGGTAATCAATGATGTTGCTGAAAAGAATGCAATAAGTATACTGCAGTTAGAAGATTGGTCCCAGTTCAGTTAAAACATTTGTTTATTTACTCTGCTCATATTTAATGTTATTCCATTAAGTGTTAATTTATAATACTCAACCCACAAAAACAAAAGACAAACTTACATTTGACATTATTGTAGTCATTGCATGTGCTAATGTCAAAGGAAGAATATCAGGATCTGAATCTTGAAAACAAGAAATAAGTAATTTTATTCCACCCTTATCACAAAAAGAAGCACACATTACGCAGCAAGTAAACAGGAATTTCCATTTCCTAGATAAAACAAGGAGGCATTATAAAAGACTTCAAGCAAAAAACATATTTATATGATACTGAAGCAAAAGAAAGTAAATCCTGAAATAAATTTATCAATCTAGCAGAAATATGCAAAACATATCACCTGCTTTGTTTAACAAGTGTTATACAGAAGGAACATGACAAGTAGTTTCCTTCAGTTTAGTCATATCATTACCACCTAACCATTTTAATATTTTTATTATTAATATTCCGAAATAAAATTAAGATGAATGGTTAAGTAGAATCTGAGAGTCTTCACATGTAACTAAAATTTTTAATACAAATAAAAATATAACTTTAAAAAAAGATTTATAATGATATAAATTTAAAACAAAAATATGTACTTACATCCATTTTTGATTGTAGGCTATGTTTGAATGCAACATATAATGGGAAATTTAGCAGAAAAACTTTAGAGAATATGCAAATAACTTTTTCTTTATCTTCCGAGCTCCACAGACTCCAATCTTCCGCTGCAAAGTCTTTCTTTGTACACACATTTGATTCTGAAAGCTCTTTTCCGTTTCTTTCGAAGAGCAATTATTAATCTTTTCTTTTTCTTTGGAGTCCTTTTCCTTACTTTCACTATCAGAAGCATTCTTCCTAGATTCATTTGCTTTCGTACTACCAATAGAGGATGATTGATCATTTTTCAATACTTTAGTATCGTTTGCAATTTGTTGTAAAACTTCTATTATGCTTAGAGACAAGCCTTGCACAACAGCATTAAATCTATCAAAATTTTTGGGATCCTTAAAACAACAAGTGCATTGTCTAAAAGGGGGAAAAAATTAAATATACATTACATATTATAATAAACAATCAAAAATTAGATTTTAAAAACAATATTTTTTTGTACCTATGTAATATTTTTAAAAATTGTGATATCTGAAAATCTAAGCATCTAGAGAATTACAAAGGCATACTTTCGGTGTTACTATGTATATGAAAATGCATAGATTCTGTTACTGCGTTTCCTTATTTCAAATACCAAAAAGTTTTTACAAATACATATTTTTTACATAAAAAGTAAAATTAAAACAAAGGTATTTATTTCTTAAATATTTATTTTGATAACGTTTGAAAAGAACATCAGTTAATACAGAGCATGATGTTTATAATATAGACAAAAGATTACTGCCCATTTATCAATATTTCTTTTCCAAATATTTAGTGAAATATGCAATTAGGTTATCTAATTATGTATAAATTTTATATAGTAAACAAAACAATGGAGAAACAATTGGACAAAGCTTTTTACACTATGTTATTTTCTTTCTCCACAAGGGAATTCTGAAAGCCATGGTAAAGTCTGATTTCTGAAAGTCATGGTAAAATATAACATATTCAACAGATTATATGACTTTCAAATTTTGTGTTTGAGCTTTGTTGGGAAGGTGACCCTCACCTTTCCAAGCTTTGTTGGAAAGGTGAGGGTCTAATTTATGCAGAGATTTTAGAAATTTGACAAGAGGCTTAGAAAACTTCAATGGTATTCCTAACCCCTTATGTCTATGTCCATTTATGTTTCTTGAATCTTCATAAAGAATTCATATAATTAAAAAAAAATTAAGTTACTTCTTGTTATCATGTATGCCATCTTATATCCTACTTTTAAATATAAGTTAAATTTCATGCAACTTATTTTAAAAATTCACATGGGACAGTTGCAGTTTTATTATTTATCAGTTTTCATCAATATGATTAATGAATAAATATTTTGTTTTTAAAAATATGCAAAATAAACATTGTGTATTTATAATATACACATACAAATATATATATAATATTCTGAGTCTATTTTTCATATTCGAAACTCATTTATTATTATACCCATTTGATTTTATGGTTTACTAACATATTAATTTACAGTTAAATTAAACTTTAAGCAATGGTATTTTCATTTACTTTATGAATGAAACACTCTTTAAAATTTGAATTTCAATTCTCAAAAAATTTGCCGCCTAACTTTTACTTCCACTTCTATACCACTTTTATAAATAAAAACACAATTGTATATTTTCTAAACACATTATAAAATGCATGGATATAACTTATGGATGTACAGATTTTGCAATTTTCCTGTACAAATTTATAATGATAAAAGAACAATAATTATAAAAAGTAAAAGAATTATTTCAGCTACTGAACACCGATGAAGCTTTACTTAATAAAAAAAAAGTTTAAATTTAACATTTTTCAATGGTTTTTATGAGCAAAATTTTTTCAATGTAATTCACAATTAATAAAATAATACCTTTGTATCCATGTCTGAATATATGCACATATTGTGTTCATTTCTTGTCTATACAAATATCGAAGTTCTCCTTTTTTGATTTCATTTTCATCTGAAAAAGAGTTAAAATAAATTAGTATAAAAATTATTCAGAAGAATAAAAGTAAAAGCATATAAAATCCATTCAAAATGATAAATCAAGATCAGGGAAAATAAATTAGCACAGAAAAATATTTATTTATTTCTCATCTGTTAATTTTTTTGTATACATATGCTGGGCTTGCAGTTTCTAATAAGTAATAACATTTTCAATAAATAGTAGAAAAAAGTTTAAAATTTAAAATAAATATTTCTAAAACTTGAGTGACTACTTTATTTATTAATGACAAAAAAATGCAAATTTTATTTTGCTATTATCCAAATTTTTAAAGAAATCAATATTCATAATTACATTTTTAATAATATACAAATATATTTCTGAAATATAAAAATATTCTTATGAGAAATGTTATAAAATTTTGCAAACATTTATTGCAGCTTACTTAAAATGATCTTGCCAATCATGCAGTGTTTTGTTGACAAACAAATATTAGATTTATATTTATGATAACTTTAAAATTACCAGCAAGTGAAACAAATGAATTATAAAAATAAATAAAATGGTGATTAAGTTATAAATACATATTATATTATAATATTTTACCTATAAACAATCCATTAACTGTATGGGCCACATGATTATGCCATTGCTGTTTTATAACAGTGATGGCATAATTATGTGGCCAATAGAAACTTCGAACTTGAAAGTGAGACATACTTAGGAATTATCTTCTAGTTTCAACATAATTAAAAAATTCTAATTATATATTTTAGGAACTCTGAATCTTGATTTTGGATCTTAAAATTTTCCTTATTATTTATCTATATTCCAGTATGATTCATTTGACTTTTTGCTAACCCATCTGCATCATTAGAAAAAGTGTAAAATTGGCCCATCTCGCCTAATGTTTTTGAAGATGGAACATTTCAAAATAATAATAATAAAATAAAAAAAAAAGACATACACAAAGAATTTATAATTTGATTTAGTTTAATAAAGTTATACACTGAAAATAATTGAAGAAATTCAATTTAATAGTTTTGCACTGTACAATAGTGCTTGAATGTTCAACATATATAGCCACATGGTTGTTATCACACTGATAAAATGAATAAATTTTTTTGTGTGTGTGTGATAAACTGCACAATGTTTAGGAGCTTTTCGTGATGAAGTTGTTTCAATAGTTATTAGAAAATGTTGGTCATTAAATCTTGATGGTAACGAACATGCAATAATTTTTCATGTTGCTGATACTTTTATTTTTGGTTTATTTTGTTCAATTATTTCTCTTGCTAATTTTAGCTTGAAGACATGAAATGCTATATCTTTATGAATAGTTCTGAAAATAATACAACTGTTTAAAAGGATCATATAGGTCTTTGTTGATCTACTTTTGATTATTGGTAGATTTTACATGTCTATTTACTTTTTCACAAATCTTCAAATCAAAACCTTTCATTTTTATCAGTTTTTAGAATTGCTTTCACATGCGAAAATACTTTAATCAATTTTTCCACTAGCGCACACATATGCATTTCGGTGATATGCATTTGGCTGGGAAATTTCAGTGATTATATGAGTTTATGATGTAAATGGAGTAATAAAAAAAAAAAAAAATTGCAGATACAAAAGCTTGAACCATCATGTGACAAAAAAAAAAAAAAAGCTTTTCTAACTGTAAAGGATAAAATTTATTAAATATTTTTCTCAAACCATATGTAAGCTTTTTTTTCAAGTTTAGTATAGCACTCAATATCAAACAAGCTTTGTTCTATGTAGTTTAGCCAAATATAAAATCTTAAAATTTTTTACATCTGTAATGTTTAAGGGATTTTTGCAAGGAAGGGTAGGTATTTAAAAATAATTTTTATATAAATATATAATTAAAATTCATAATTTTTAGTTAGCTGAGCTTAATAAAGTAAACTACCAAATTTGATGCCAAGTAATAAAACACTAAATATGATTTATATTTCATATTATTGTTATTTTAAGACTAATACTTGTAAATGAATAAATACTCCAAATTTATAAATATTTGCATATTACTTAGACCAAAAATTTTTGTATGTCCTTTAATGTTTTATTAAAAAGGTATTAAGTTTAGTTTTTCCTCACATTCTACTAGATAAAATTTTAAATGATAGTCCACAATTTTTATTTGGTCATTTAGTTTTTCCCTATTATCATTCAATACATGCATATGCACCTATATCTCCAAATTGTATTTATGATTCCTCTGAAAAAAAGAAATCCTTCGTTTTCTAAGCCTGCCCTTGATTAAAAATTGAATCAATGTTTATAGAAGAGCCTTTCTAATTTTTTAAATGATTTAAAAATATCATTTGTTGATAATGTGTACAGTTATATAGATTGCTTAAAAAAAAAAAGAAAGTTTACATAAAATCAGAGTAGAATTTTTATTCCGATCAATTTCTCATTTTTATGCCTACCTCAAGTACATCCTTAAAATTATAAATAGAACTTATTTCATATTTTCAATCATATTATTCATGAATCATACTAATTTATACATTTCATATTAATCTGTAATACTCCAATAATTCACATCATATTGTTTTGAAGCTAGTTTAGCCTACAACTTTTAAGACATTATCTATACTTCTGTTATAAGTTCTCTGCAGTATAAAACAAAGATTAATGTTATTGTTAGAATTTAATTTCTTAATTTTGAAGCTTTTATATTATCACAAATTATTTATTTTACGTTCATGAAAAGCACCATTGAAGGTTTCTTTTCTTTATATTTCAATGTTGCTCATAAATATTTAGAATTATCACCATGGTAAAAATCTTTCCATGGTCAGTAACAATAGTTAAAGTTCTATTTATAACATTCATCTCATTAGTTGAAAAAAAGGGGATAATTTTCTTCTGTGATGGTCTTTTAACTATTTATAGAAACTATTTAGCCATCATATTTTTCATTCTTAATTGTTAAGTGATTTTAAAAAAAAAAATCTAATTTAGATATTTTATTTACATCTAAATCTAAAAAATACTATAATGTCTAAGCAATTTAATTAGGTATTTGCATTATTTTACTTCAATATTTATTCTAAGTAGTAAAAAAGCAAATATAAACTTTTAGAAAAAATTATTAGGTAAAATTATAAATATTTAAAAAGCATTAATGAAGTGTACCAAATAGATTACAGCATTTTAAGTGTCATTATTAATAATTATTCAATAAAATATAAAAGAAAATTTCTAAACATTGGTTTAGCACCTCCAATTAAAAAATTCTCTTTATAAAGCCAGGCCATAATGTTAATAATGATTTACTAGAATATTTTGAAGAATGCAAATGTATCCTCCTAAATTTAAAAAACATTATTTTTATAAAGGTGATGAAGAAAAAATGATTATCTTGCATCATCTACTATGAAGGATAAAATTTTTTTATCCTTTCAAGGAAGAAAAATTCCTACCATTTGCAATTTGTTTAACAATTTTATATTAGCTTTTTTTGTTTTGTTCCATAGGAATAAATTAAATTGCTATGTATATTGTAATTGCTAAATATGGCAGCATTTTAGATTCTTAACTATTTTTAAAAGGTAAAAAATAGTAAATTGAGATAATTTTTCTAAGGTATCCATCCTCTACTTAGTTTCCTTTTGTTCTAATGATAAAAATTCTTTAAATATCAAATTGCTGTTATATAAAAGCAATTAACATTGAGAATTTTAATAATTCTGATATTTGACAAAATAAAAAATTTTGCATTCTATTTCTTTAATAACAAAAAGTACAATTTTTATCCAATGCAACTGAAAATAAAAAAAATTTCCAGATAAATTCTCTGCATATGTTTCATGTATAATTTATTTATTTCAGTACTATATACATATATATATATATATATATAGCTTTTTATAATAATACAAATTGAGAAATAGAAAACAATGATATTTTAAACTGAGATAAATACCATTTCTTTAATTATTTTGCCATTATATAATATATTGAAATATTAATGTTATATTGAAATACATAACAAGTCTTTAAAATTTAAATGAGAATACTATTCTTTTTTGATAAAAATATATCATTATGTTTATGATTTCTTCAATAAAGATGTACTATTCCACTTTCTTTTAAAACTATAAATATTACAGATATGTTTTACACAGTGATATAGAAATATTTCTATGACATTTAGCATTTCATTTGCACTGTAACTACCAACAATCATTTTACTGCCAAAAGCAATACGTTTATAAAGATATTTAAAACTTATACAACTTTAAAATATGTTTTTTACAAAATGTATTTGTTCTTAATTTGTTATATTAATGAATACAGCAATTCCTTTGAGTTTCTTGTCAAAATAGCCAATTTTTTACAATAACCAATTTTTGAAAACTTAAAACTTTTACTGTAGGTAAAATTCTCTTCTCTGTTAAATGCTACTTTTCTTTTATTTTTCTTTATTGATACTCCTTCAGCGTAATTTACATTTCAGCCTACTATTTTAATGATATTTTATAAAGATTTATATAATCAAAAATAAACTGATATTTAATATAAAAATTGGCATTAGTAAATAATCAGAGTAAAATTATTATTTGTTGTTACAATAACTAATTTATAAAAGAAGTTTGCATATTCTTAATTTTATATTATCAATCTTACATTTTTACGAGTTAAAAATTCTTATAAAATTTTAATTATTTGTTTTAAACAAATAAATCTTTTACTAAATTTTAATTACAGAAATACATATTCTATAAGGAACTGAAACATTGACAAACATAAGTGGTGTTCAATATTGAAATTCACAGTGTAAAAAGAGACATTTTGAATTTAATGTTACTCTCAGTTCTCTTTAGTTGAAAAAGAAATTAAAACAAAAACTAATTCTATAATTAGGCAAAGAATAATTTCTATTTTGACACTGCTTTACAAAAATATTTTCAAAATTATATCTTTTAATCATTTTTAATAGTTCATAAATTTAAATAAGAAACTTTGAAGTCTTGTTTTCTTAATAATAAGAACCCTAAAAATTATAGGAATTACTAAACAATGATTTGATATTCATTAAATAGCGTAAACAAATGTTGATAACAGATTATCTACCAAATACTAACACAAATAACAAATAAATTGAAATGCTTATAGATATCATAATAAAATATATATTAATTAGACTAATTTAAAATAAACTTCAACTAAATTTAAATAAATTGGAATGTTACTAGATCTAACAAATCTGATAATATAATCATAACAAACAAGTATTTTATAAATACCTATAGTTGATGTAAATAAAAAAAAAACTGGAACTAAATAAATTTGAGTTAATTTAATATAAACATGAAACACTAAATATTTTGACAAAATGCATGAAATTATGAAAAGATAGAATTAATATTATTTTGATTAAAGTTTCATATTTATTTCAGAAAATAATATTAATGGGAATTACTCTTGCTGAATAAACATGAGCAATCTAATATCAACAAATATTAATAAAATAGAAACAACTAACATAAACAATAACTAAATGTAATTAACAATAAATTCATCAATACAAAATTGCAGAGAAAGAATTAAAATTTACAAATAGTACGTTATCAGTAAAACTTTCAATTTATCTTTTAAATATTAATAAAGAAGATTCTTGATCCTCATATATTTATTTATTTATTTTCAACAAATTCTTTTTAAAATAACAATGTAATAAAATGCATCTGATCTTAGAAATAAAGAAAATACTGAATATTAAAATAATGTGTATAAAGTACATGCATCTTTATGGTTAAGATTTAAATTAAGGATGATTTAAACTATGAGTTACTTATAAAATTCAGACTATTTTATTTATTTATTTTTTTAATATAAAATATTTCTGAAAAATTAACTATCTAAAAAAAGTCATGTCTAACGTTATTATTTATTTTTTAAAAGGGAGGGGGAAGAAAAAATTAAATATAAAATTTTTTCAAATACTATAAGCATTTACAGGCTTTATAACTAAGATCTATGATATGAAAATAAAACTAGCGTGCTAAAATTCGAGTTATGGTTTATCCATACAAACAACACAAATATCAAACAGCTGATTTGGATACAATTCGTTACCTGATTTAATCTGACTAAAAACACATAAACAATGTTCTTCGATTCAAACTTTTTAAATTAAAAGCCTCTTGCATAAAATCGAAGAAATTTAAGAATTATATTCCACATAAACAAACCTGTGTAAGACATATAAACATACTAGTATACAATGATGTTATAAACAACGGTTAAAAACATATTTTCCAACTGAAGGTTGAATAATCTAGCATTTTTCAAGGATTGCATATTTGATAATGCATATTTAAAAATTTTACACCATTAAAAATATATTTTAAAGCATAAAATATTAAAAAATATAGGAAAATATCATACATCTCTGAAGGAGTTCGATGACGTCTGTACAAATATCACACATTTCCAAAGAGAACAAACGTACATTGGGGAATGTATTCACATTAATTTTGATAATTTTTAAAACTTGTCAGGTTATTTTTTTAAAAAAATTAAGTCCACGCAAAACTTAAATGCTGACAGAGTTCATCGCCATAATGCCGCTTTAAACACGCGGTTGATGCCACGGAGTAAATTCGTAAATATTTTCCGGATCATTTTGACTTGATTTACTAGAAAAGCTGAAAAAAGTACATTAACTACTATTACAAGCATTATCAATAAGCAATTAATCATCTTTGTAGAAAGCATAAAAATGTGTTTTCTTCAGCAACTTATATACGAAATATATGAAATTCAGTCTTTTTTTGTCCAGGAATGGATTTATTTATTAATTTTAATCATATTTTAAGTTCTTTAATGTTGTTTCGTTTTTAAGCGGAAAAAAAGGCTTTTAAGTTTAGACTACAATTGCTATAAGTTTAATTATTTCAATTTGCATTAATATAGGGTATATAATCAATTGTTTCTAAATCCGCTAGAAGTCAAAGAAACGAAAAAAATCACCATTTGGTAGGTTTTATTTTCGTATCAGTATTGCCTTAATTATTTCTGGCATTGTATAATATCGGAAAAAGTAACTTGAAATTAATAGATAAATTTATAAATAAAAACATTTATGCAGTTTAAGAATTGTGTTCTTTAAACAGCAAATTAACGTTCCGAATAGAAAATTGAAATATGCATATATATATTAAGTTTTACAGAACTGTTATCTGAATCGAAGAGCAGATTTTCATTTTATTTGTAGTCCGAATATTATACCGTGGTAAAACAATCATCATCAATCTATATTTTTTACTTAATGATAAAAGAATTCTATAACCATTTATAGTTAAATTATCACCATTTATAGATCCAACTCAATTACCGAATACAGAAACCTGAAATTACATTGGAGAGTCCTGAACATTTTGCCTTTAGGGTAATAGGATTTCTTATTATTAACTATATCAATCTGATGTCAGTAAAGAATAAAGAACATTTTGTTGTTATTTTAATTTAATTCAATTTATACTTTTTAATTTATGTGGAAATGGGGCTAGGAAGAATAAAAACATTGAAAATTTAAAAGCAATTTTGATAATAAAAAAATAAAAAATGATAATAATAATAATAATAAAAATTAAAAAATTAAAAACTGAAATAATATAAAAATTTTAAATTATAAACATAATTTATCACTTATTTTATCAGCAAAAACTTAAACATAGAAAGTTAAATTATGGCTCAATTAACTTTCATAAACATAACTAATTCTTATTGTGAGAAAATTATTATTGTAGATTGTACAGAGGTCATTGGTAGCAAAGAAACTTCTAACTCCGTTTTTATGGTCTAGAT
>BPLQ01004219.1:0-21212 GCA_021605075.1 Caerostris darwini | reverse complement strand
ATATTATTACATTTGTCTTTCTGCGGTACAGTATAGCAGAGTAAATGAAACTGTAAATTAGTTCACATAACTGAAAACAAATTCACCACATAAAGCCACTTAACAAGAATAAATACAATAACTAAATTTATTAACTAAACTATACTAAAGAAAGTATTATTTTAAAGAATGAATATATATATATATATATATATATACATATAAAATCCGCTTTTTAAATAAATCTATTCAAGTTCTTACAATGTGCCGTTCCATCTTTTGTGAGCCAACAAAGAAATGGCAAAAGCCAATAACTTAACGTCTTTGGCGCCCTCCGCGCACTTTTTAATACTTCTAATTATCGCATCACGGATGAACTCACCGGCGCGGCTCAAGAGGCCAAAAGAGATTGGGACTCGAGCCACATTACCTGGAAATCGGATCTCGATATAATGTCATTAAAAGGGAAAACCCAGCAGAAGTTTGATCTTGTTATCGGAAGTACACCAAGATACTTCCGCCAGGTTCCACCCCTCCGACCCCCCACTTCACACCGCAGGTGTGCCCCCTACTTCGTTTGCGAAAAGCAAGCCCCTTATCTGCGATGCCTCCCCACTTAAATATCAGGGGCAATGCCATCGAAATCGAATCGAGTGCTCTTGTGCCAGAAACTGGTAACAGTTTTAAGAGAGAAACCGCTTGAAGATGCATAAGATCCTTAATGGAATCAAGGATAGAAGGTGGAAGAAGAGAATTAAATGGAATTGGGGGGAGGGGGGTCTGGAGGGCCTTGGAATAAATTGGGTGCCCCTCGGGACACCAGAAAGGGGCCAATTGGAGGATTGGAGAAGAAGAGGAAGGAAAAATCTAGGGATGCGTTAAAATCTGGTTAAAATACGTGAAGCACGGTGTAATCTGAGACATATCTTTCCGATAAAAAGAAAAAGGGTTGTTAGAAGGAGGGCAAAGGGATTGTTCCGTCTTTCTGGTGAAGATTGCGAGTTGGGGTGGTGTGGTTTTGATGATGTATTGCTCTCTGAAGTATGTTCATCCTTAGTCCATGTCCTCTTAATTTAAGAATTGACCTCTTTGTGAGAAATTTCTTAGAGTAATCAACTTTCAACAGGAGTTGTTCGGGCGGGGAGAAAAAGAAAGTTTTTACTGCTTCGGAAGAACTTGGACCGATTCTGTGGAATTTGGATGGGGTGGAGGTTTTGATATTGGTTTGTAGTCGTTATCGAGTGCGTGGATGCTGTAAAAATTCGAGTTCTTCATTATTAGATTGTTGGATTCCACGGAAGAAAAAATTCCTTACAAAATATTTATTCTTAGAATGAATTGTTCAATTTTTGTCCACTTTTTCAATGAATATGTCAAGTATAAGTCAAATCTTAAAGTATCTACTCTTAGTAGTACTGTTTTTTTAAAAATCTAGCAAATTGATACCAGGAATATTTTTACTTAATATATGATAGTTTAACAGTAACCATTTAGAAGAGATTTGCAGATTGTGGTTGTGGAGCGGTTTTTTGTTTTGTTTGTTTGGTTTCTAGCTCTACGGTCATCTTGTGTACACTTTAGGCTAAACAAACCGGGACCTACAGTTTAAAGTGGATTCTGAACAACTGCAAACATCCCGGGGCGCCCCCCCCCCGGGACTCGTACCCTAAACCTGGGGCATCGAGCACTAGATGTTTTGTTTACTGTCGATGTCGTGTGCGAAAGTTCGAGTTCTTCACTATTAGATTGTTGTTTTCTTTTACAAAATATAATATATATATAAAGATTATAAAGATTTATTCTCAGAATCGATTGTTTTGAAAATAATTGTTAATTTTAGATCATTGCTGGTTTTCTAATTAAATATTCTTTAAATTTTCTAAATTTTATCAGATTATTGAATACGTTAAAAGTCTTAATTTATTGAATACGTTAAATGTCTTAAAATATATAATTTTCGAAGTACTATGTTTTTTAAATGTAGCAAATTGATAACAGATACATTTTTACTTAACGTAGGATAGTTAGACTGTAACCGAAAAAAATTAATCATTAAAATAAATAAAACTTCAGAAAAAGTTGTCAATAGTTTTTTAAAGTGATTTTATTCAGGTTTTTAACAAACCCCAACTCGATTATTTTCTTACTCAACTACTTACTACTTATACTCGACTTTCTTCCCTAACTAATTAAATTAAATAATTAATTTAATGAATTAAAGGAAGAAAGTCGAGTATAAATGTTGAAAATTTTTAATTATATAAGGATTATATATTATTCTTTATATATAGGTGTTATTGCATTGACTACAATTATTTGTTAATATATGAAATCAGATTAAAGACATAAAAATATATATAATTAAAAAACAATAATATTAAGAATATGAGATATATGGCAGAATATAATAATTAAATTTTATAGAAGAATGTTCAACATATATTCCAGTTAAATAATAGCTTATTTACCAGAGTTTCTTCATTACCATACCAGCTCTCAATATTTATGAAATTTTAAAACAAATATTAAAATTTACTGCTTGTTTTCAGTTTTCTATTGAATGTCGCTGGAAAATTCAATTTGGATTATTACAAACAAAAGGATTTAAAATCATCAGCAAGTTTATTTATTCTTCAATTTATTAACTAGCTTTTAAACAAAGTTTACAAAACAAAATGTGTTCACTTATTCAAAACCACACATCAAATTAATTTATTAATAAAATTCAAACAATCATTAACTTTTACAAATAGAAATTATAATTTTTTGAAGAATTAGAGAAAAAAAATATCAGTGAATGTTTTAATTTCAGCAATTGCTTTGAAATTAGAATAATGAATAGAAATGCAAATTTCACGAGAAAATTGACATTCTATTCAATGTTTAATTGAAACTCTTTTTCATTATTATTAACAAAAGACATGCTAACAGTACAGGAATTAAAATTATTTCGTTCAAATTTCTCTAGGGACCGTAAATAATAAAGAATAAAGAACATTCATAAAGATCACACATAAAGATCACAATCTCATAAAGAACATTCTGTGTGGCAACGTTGAACAAAATAGTCTTATTAGCTTTTTATTTTAAAATAATTCGATGAAAAAGAGTATTTGTGGCAACAGTCCGTAAGCAACTAAAATAGTTCATTTAACATAATCCTCTTAGGAAAATGTTTATTAGTATATGAATTCAGATGCAGTGCTTTAGATATGCTAAGTTTTGTTTAAATCATAAAATACTTAACTCGTATGTAATAACTTAATATTTGTTGTTTGAACATATCTTTGCAAAGAGCCTTATTTTGCAAGAAATTTTTGCTTACTAAAAGTTTTAATGAAAAGGTTTTCGAATTTCGCATTTCTTATAATTAACCTTCATTTACAAATTCCTCTGTTAATTATTTCATATAAATGCAAATGAGTGAATATATATGAGCCATTACAATAAAATTTTAAAATATATTACCATCTTGTCATTTTAATTATAGAATAGATCACAAAAGATACAAATGCTTTAATATGGGTCTATTTAAAAGAAGAAATTAACAGACAGAAATTTATTATATAAAGAAGAATGCATGAAAAGAAAAAATAATTCAATGCTTTATATCAAAAAAGTTACACTAAATTTATTTATATGTTGTGGATGTTCTCGGGTCAAAATGCCTGACGTTTGAAAATAACAAATTTATTTTAAAACGACATCTTATTTACTATTAAATTTGTACTAATAGTTTTTCGTTATAATATTGTTAGATATTCTGTAGTTATATTGTTAATTATTTTATAGTTATATTATTAGCTATTTTATAGTTATTATTATTAGTTATTTGGTAGTTATATTGTTAGTTAATTTTGTAGTTATATTGTTAGATATTGTATAGTTATTATTATTTATTTTGTGATTATTATTATTAGCTATTTGTAGTTATATTGATGGCTATTGTTTAGTTATTACTATTAGGTATTTTGTAGTTATATTGTTTGATATTTTATAGTTATTATTATTTATTTTGTGGTTATTATTATTAGCTATTTTGTAGTTATATTGATAGCTATTTTTTAGTTATTATTATTAAATATTTTGTACTTATATTGTTTTTATTTTGTAATGATATTGTCAGTTAATTATTATTATTATATATTGTTATATTCCCTAACTTATTTTAACTTTTTTAAACAATTTTATAACTTGTCCAACAAGTACAGGACAATCTATATTTTTATATTATTTTTATTAATACTGTAAATAATGAAATTTAAATGAAAAACATATCATGATTAAATTTGAATTCTTTAAAATCTGCGAGGACCCTGAAAGGTGTGAGGAATTATTCCAACTGGACCAACTTTCCTGCAAAGTACAATAAAATCTTTCTCCTTCGAGTGGGAGAGAAATCATTCTTCCCGGCTCAGGTCGTGGTTCGGAGAAAGAGGACTTTCTTTTCAGAAGGAGATATTCCCGGGAAACGAGAAACGAAGGGAATTTTCTAAAAGATCCGGGAGTCCGTCGGGAGAACGGGATAGCGTGGGGTTAGAGAAAGGAAAATGATTTCTCAAGTCGAATAGCGGCTTCCTCGCAGAAGGTGCAATTGTCCAGTTTGTAGGTGATCTGGAACCCGATACATTGGAAGAAATCGCACTATTATCTACCTGCTTTGGTTTCGAGTTTACGTCGTAAACACAGGCCGAAATATGGGATTATTTGAAGAATATTCATTCAAACTAGTTTGGGGAGTGATTTTAGATTAAAGTGTTGATCTGGTCTCGATTATCTTGTTGAGTTTACTGCAATGCTTTTTAAAATTGTAAATAAAAGATATTTTCTTTAAAGTTTTCGATAAGAATGAAACATGTTGCCATTTTAAGTTTTATCTAAAATTAACTTATGCTAAAACGACTATTACAGTACAATGCCAAAGATTTTACTCATTACTAATTTAATTATAAAGAAAATACTACAATTAAATTAATAGATTTTAAGACTATGAAAATGTCCAAATTGTAGAAAAGGATGGAATTTCTAAAAATGTAGTTTTGTTTTAATACTTGCAGTAATTAACAGAAATAAACTTCTTATTGGATGTAAGGCATTTATTTATATATAATTTTAAGAATTGCAAAAATAGAATTATATAAACTACTTAAATTTTTAGATTCCGTAACAAAGCTGTATATAAAATTTATGTTTTGAATTCATCATTTTTATAGAAGGTGTCATTACTATACACTGGTGTTACAATTAAAATAACTTGCATATTCTGCTCAGAATATGTCCTTTAATACTTGAATTTCATAACAAAAACTGAACGGCAGATAAAATCAGTGTTTCCGAAGAAAAATACAAATCTTTAATATATTACATGTAATCGTACATGCGTGTTAGTGACCAGTGTAATTATAGGAACAGGCTTTATAATTGGAAATCTAGTCATTTCTGATCTCTATTCGCTCACACATTTTCCAAATTTCGTAGGGGAATTTTTCAGGAAAATTTATTTATTTATTATTATTTTTTTTTTTTTTGCACTTAATTCCAAAGGCCAAACAGCTTAGTTTGAACAGCATCAACGTTTGAATTATTGAAGGAAGAGATGATCTGAAGAAAAATTGCAAGCAGGACAGTCTCTTGAGCAAATTGCCAAACGAATAGATGGAAACAGTTTAAAAATATTGGATTCATAGAGATTTTCTATCTGGTACACATCATATCACTGTAAATGAGGAGATCATATCTCTTATTTGCCTTTATTTTATATATTTTAATCTATTTTTCCCAAAGTTCCGCACCTATGAATCTTATATGTGTGGATACCATAATCTCTGTGTATACCTATATTTTCCACTATATCAATTTACAAATTGATATGATATCAATTTACAAACTTGCTTTGCTCGATTACAGGAAATAAAACCATTTTAATTTTGGCAAATTTTACAAAAATATCTATGATTGAGATTTTAATTAACTCATATTTTCGGGTATGGTATTTTAAATAATTCACCTAATAATATAAATTGATTAAGTAAAGCAGACATTCTTGCTCAAGAATTCTCAATAATTTCTTTCATTTTTAATATTTAGTATCTATTTTTAAGAATAGAATAGAGTAAGATTGGTAAATAATTTGAAAATCAATATTCTAACAAAAACTTAAGTAATGGCGCAATCTATCGGCGCGTCATGAAAATCTGATGGTGAAAAAAAGTACAGTTTTTTAAATTATTAAAAAAACTCGTCGTTGTTGTTTGCTACGAAGTTTTGGAACGAAATAATAAAAAATCAGTTTTTAATTTCTATGGTGTTTTTTTATTTTTATTTATCTAGTTATTTTCTAAAGTAGTTGTCAAGAACAATGCTTGCCTTTTCTTGACAATGCTTACAATAAACATGTGTTGCAGTTTTAAATAATAAACTTTATCTAATTATACGTAAAATTATACATAAATTATTTTGCTGAAGATTCTTACTATTGATAGCAAAAACATTTTTTACAAAGACATATGTTTTGAGCAGCAATACAGACAATTAAATTTCTTAGATTTAAAAAAAAAAAATTTTACTGATTTTCTATTTAAAAAAAAATACCATTACAAAAAAATAAATTTTAATTTTTTTTTTAAATAATGAAAGCATTTCGAAGAATTTTGAAATAATTTTATTTTTATATTTTTCATTTATTACTACTTTGATGTTCGCTTTTCTAAATTTAAAATGATTTTTTTCATCAGTTTTGTAGCAGAAGATCGTCATTAGTTCATTGGCAGTAGCAACAGAAACAAACTTTATAAATTTTAAAATTCTTAGATTTAAAAAAAAAAACAGTTTTCTACTGATTATTCATTAGAAAAAAACATACCATTAAAAGTAAATAAATTTTTAAAAAAATTATTTTTTTTTTTGAAATAATAAAAGCAATAAAGGATTTCGGAGAATTTTGAAATAAATTTATTTTTATATTTTTCATTTATTACTATTTTGATGCTCCTTTTTCCTAAATTTAAAGTGATTTTCATCAGTTTTGTATCAGAAAAAATAAAATACTAGACACAAAATATTCTGGTTTAAAATTCGCAGCTTTGTGACATAAAATAACGTAACAAGTTGCATTTGTCAACAACAGCAGCGGCATCAAAAAATACCAAAGATACTTCACTAAGATGTATGCTTTAACCTTTCCTTTTTATGGCACCACATGGGAATTTACAGTTACCTTGTTTAAAATCTCTAGGGTTCAAGGTTAGTTTAATGAAAAAGTTAAGAGCTCTAGATATTTTGAATCAAGAATTTTTGGCCAGAAATATGAAGAAAATTTCTGGTTTCAGAATTTATTATCTTATGCAAGCGGTATGCAGTATAAAATATTTTATTCACGTTTTATTCAAGCTTCACGTTGCGAAAATATTTTGTGTCTGTAATAAAATGTTTATTTTATAGAGAACTTGGAAGTTAAAAATACTAAGAGTGAATAGAAAAAATAGTAAGAACAGAATCCTATGATGAAAAATAAGCTTATACCTAGTAATGACTTGTTTTAAGAGTTTTTAATAGAAATATCTAGGATTTTAGATGGTTCAACGTTGTTGGGCAACCAGTTAGATAGTCATTTAAGGTTTTTCGGAGTACCTTGAATCCGCAGTGGTCTTAAACTCCTTTAGGAATGTAAGTATAGAACTCCTATAAGGATGTTATCTGGAAGTAGCAGGGAGCAAGGTGTGGAAGGCACAGGAGCATGAAGAGCAATCAATTGGTGAAAAATAATATAGGATTATTCAGAAATAGTCTGGTGAATAGTTTTTCAGTCTGAGTTTTGCATCATAGCAGTTGATGATGAGCACTTTCAATCCCTTCAAGAGGCTTGAAGGTCTTGGCAAACTTTCTCAAAACAAAAAGCGGTTTTTTTTTTTAGAAATCAGCATCCTTGGGGTGGGGCGATTGTTGTGCTGGCTTCATGGATGGTTAACGGGTTTGGAGAATATATGCAAATGAGGTTTCATTGTCTACAATCCTTGAAATGACATTTCTTTTAGAAGGATTGAGTTTTCTAGCAGCAATTTTGGAGTGAGGGTTTGGAAATTTTTCATAATCACACCATGAGGTGAGATGATTGGACTTACCATAATTAATATATGTAAATCCAGTGATGAGACAGATAATTAATATAAAACCAAATGTATTAATATGAAACAGAAAAACGGGAAATAGACACTTATGTAATGTCTGATCTATGTAATGTCTGACTTATTTGATAAATATTTCAAAATGACACTTGTTTTGACGATCTCATAGTGAATTTTTGAAACCACTATTTACCGATCGTTAATATCTTTCAACATCCTCAGACTTGAGGACATTGCATTAAGTTAAAAAAAAAACGTAAAATAATACAGAAAGATACTCTTAATCCAGTTTGTCGGGTCATTGGCAAAAAATTCTTATCATTAACTCCGAAATTAATTAGAAAACATAAATAAAATAATTTTTAAAAACATAAAAATTTATTTTTCACCAAACTGGAACTGTATTATTTTCCGTGACTTAATCTGTCATCAAAATCTGAAAGTTGTTGTGAAAAGACTCCCTATATTATCACTTTTAAAAATAAAATTGACATATGATAAGGTCTGCCGTTAGAAAATCAGTGGTACGTTATGGATTGTACATTCTTGTTCTAAATTAACGATCTTATGTAGCGTTCAAAATATAAAACTTTGAAATTATTTTGGCACGTAAAGTTCGGACGGTTTATTAATTTATCACAAAATCTTATAAATCATTGGATAGTGGATTAATTAAAGAATCTATTACAACAAATTTAATTTTTGTAAGTTTATTCATTCAAAGACATTTGTTTTCCTTTTTTGGAATACCTGCGAGCCTCAGATTCTACTTATCATGTCACAAACAACCGAGAACACATGGAAGGGTGGAGCTTCGCCTTCTGGGTAAACTTGCAGTTGTAACTACATGTCATATGGGAGAAAACCTTAAAAACTCCCACCAGACATGATTATTATAGATGTGAAACGCTTTATGTACGTTGTTACAGTCATCAAGTCTCCTGGTTTTTAAAACAATGCAACGGATGGTGGAATTCGAATCTGAGCTTTTCTGAACACTAGATACGTATGTTATCATGGGCGATGAGTCGAAGTACTAAGCATTAATTATTCAAAAAGTATTAATAAACTAAAATTAATAATATGTTGTCAAACTTGATAACGTTGAATATACGATTAAATTCTGTCTGGTATATTACTTTAATTATCAAAGACGAGATACATCAAGATAATCAAATCTCTAAACTTGCATTTCTTCAAGATACACTTTCATCGAATACGAGAGAAATTAAATTCTTAACAACCACGATCAGCAGTAAAGAACCTCTTTGAACCTTTTTGCCTTTATTTCTGCGTCTTTACCTTTATTCTACAATTGTTTCTCTCTATTTTTCTCTCTATTTGTTTCTCTCTTAAAATTTGAGTCCATAGGCTTATGTGGCATTCGAACTAAAGCAAAGTTACTTATTCGGGGCCTAATGGCCAAGTGTCTGGTGCTCAGTGCCAGATATTTCGGGTTCGAGTCCCGGCGGAACCATGGATGTTTATAGTGATACGGATTCCACTTTAAATCGGAGGACCCTGTTTAATATGCATGTCGGGCGCCGGGCTGACAACCCTATCCAGTAAAAAAAAAACTCCTGTCTCGAAATCTGCTTCACCATGGGGCTGTTGCGCCAATAAAAAAAGAAATACTACTTATTTATCGCACCAAATGTAGAGAAAATCAATGATGCAATATTTATTTAAGTAAAAATTTACAATAAAAATAATTGAATATAAATGTTAGAGTTTTATCATATATATTTACACCAGGGTTGTTTCTCTTTATTTCTACCATTGCGTTGTTTGATAAATTATTGTAAATAATTGCAAATAACTATTTATAATTAATAACATATAGCTATTAGAATTTAATAACAAATAACTATTAGTAGGTAATAGTTATTAGTATTTAATAGCAAATAACAATTCAAAAACTAAACAAATTTAGAAAGTAAAATATAAATAAGAATATACAATATAATATTTAAACGAAACAAAAAATATTAAAAAAGATCACATTCGCATAAGCTTCAAGAAATTGAATAATTGAACAACGAAAGAATAATTAATTAAATAATTTAAAAGAAATTGAATACTTGAAACAATTACCTTTTATTTAACTCGTTTTGAACAATTAGCTTTAAATTAAATGAAATTTTCCAATTCAGGCCGTCATGTAAAACCAGACAGACCCACGAGGCAGAAAATGGATTTTATTTAATTAAAAGAAAACTATTTAAAATTTATTCGTAATTTTGTGGCTAGGTTTCTAGAGAATAATGACTTCTGGGAAAAACCTTAGCACACTAATTGCTAGTTTTTACGGTAAATTGGATTACCATACATACAAAAACCTTTATGCATATATAGTCAACTAGGGAATACAAACAACACAGTCTACAGTTTGTTAAAATCGTGAATGTTCTCATTCCTTGATAACGTTATACTCATAACATTATAGCGGCCTGATGGGCAATTTGCTTTCGATCTGGTCCTTGGTACCACAGGTTTCAGGTTCGAATCCTGGCGGTGGCATGGATATTTGTTAAAGGTTCGGAATTCGCGTTAAACTGTAGATTCCGGTCTAATTAGGCCAAAGCATGCGCAAAATGACAATAGATTGACAAACCAAATCAGGATATTATAATTAATTTCTTTTGAGTTTAACTGACTTCCTGGACAACTTGTGTGACCCTGTTGTAGATTTTGCATAAATATTTGTGTTCTTTTTTTCATTTGCCAATACAGTTCTAGATGTTTACCCTTTCAATTTGTGTTTGTCTAACGATTTTCAATTTCGTTAGCAAAGCTCTTATTTTATTATTTAATGCAATTTCAGGAATTTTTTTATTACAAATGTCATTAGTGTTTTGATATGCAATTTGATTGTGTTTCTATGACGCACATGATACATCAAAGTCAACTAACTCCCTGGTACTATAGACCATGTTGAACCATGGCTGTCTGCCAAATGGCAGATTCCAAACCAGGATATGTTTTCTTTTACGCGGTATAGTTGTCAGTCCTCGCTCAATGCTCTACAAAACAACCAGATGAATGCAATTATAATTTTTATCTAGAGAGATTATCAAATTTAAATTGAATTTTTTTAACATTAAACGAATCTCTTTAAAAAATTTTCTTTAACTTCGTGTTTAATATACAAAATAATAATTGGATTACTAATAAAATAAATTGCATTATTTTCAGTTAATCCGTTTTTGCACTGTAAATCCTAAATCAATACATTGTCATCAACTTTTTTATGCTTATAATATTATTTTCATATTTGTTTATTTTCGTCTATTTACCATAGTTTAATTAAATTTTTTGAGAATAAGTAACACGATGTTATGGAAGAAAAAGTTTAATTTCTCAGGATTTTATTTTTCAAATACCGAATAACTAACTGCTATGCGGCGAAATGTTGTACACTAGAAACTGTAATACGATTTCACAACATGCAAACTCTTTGTTTTTATTGCTGCTTCTTTATTTATTTTCCTTATCAGAAACTAATTTTACGCTACCTTGAGCAGATTTTCGTCTGTTACTGTCTGGTACAGAAAAAGGGGGAGGGAATGTCTGTGCATATTACCAGAGAAAATGGTAAATTAAAATGAGTTTCTAAGAAGAATAAAGAATTTTCTCTTTTCATTTTTTAATCTTATATATATATATCAAGGTTTTGTTTTTCTGTTCATCATTATAATAAAATCTTTTACTTGTTGTATTACATAATGTGGCAGGATTCTTTAAAACTTAAAAAATGTGAGTAGTTATTATCTGATCCTGCAGAAGATATTTTGGCCATCATTTTCATAATTTTAAATTTAACTGAATGGATTAAATAAATGTAACTAATGTAAATTTCTTATTCCAACTTGAATTCAAGTTATCATTTAAGTAGTGTACGTTCAAAGTATGGATTCTGAAAATTACAATAAATTGTAATTTGAAAAATTCATTCTATTTAACTTAAAGATTGTAATGTTTTGTTTTACCTTCTTTAGTCTTGGTGACAAAAAATATACCAGCTGTACTTGTTCACTATATGAGACATATGAAATAGTTATTTCGGAGACGATAAATTACAAAACTGATTTACTTAATAATTACAAAATAACCAAATCAATGCAATTATAATTTTTATCTAGCGTGATAATCACATAAAAATGGAATTTTTTAACTTGAAATAAATCTCTTTCAAAAACATTTATGTTGTTTCGTATGTAATATACAAAATAATAATTCACTTATTAATAAAACCAATTACATTTTTTACCATTAGTCCTTTTCTGTACTGTACCATTCATATAAAAACAGATGTACTCCGTTAGGTATTAATTTAAAACCCATGAGAACAGTTACCATTTTCAAATTACAACAAACATGCCAGCTGTACTTGTTGACAATGTGAGGACATATGAACATTGACGATAAATTTCAACAGATTTAATAATTAATAACAAAATAACCAGAAGAATCTAATTATAATTTTTTATTTAGCGTTAATAAAATAAATTACATTATTTTCAGTTAATCCGTTTTTATATTATAAAACCTAAACCTAATACATTGTCTTCAAATTGTTTATGCTTTTAATATTAGTTTTCATGCCTTTTTTGTTTATTTTCGTGTATTTACCACAATTTAATTAAATTTTTTTAAGCACGATCTTATGGAAGAAAAACTTTAATTTCTCGGGATCTTTTTTTTTCAAATACCGAATAACTAACTGCTATGCGGTGAAATGTTGTAGACTAGAAACTGTAATACGATTTCACAACATGCAAAATCTTTGTTTTTATTGCTGCTGCTTATATTTATTTTCTTTACCAGAAACTAATTTTACGCTACCTTGAGCAGATTTTCGTCTGGTACCGCCTGGTACAGAAAGAGGGGGGGGGGAGGAATGTCTGTGCATATTACCAGAGAAAATGGTAAATTAAAATGAGTTTCCAAGAAGAATAAATAATTTTTCTTTTCATTTTTTAATCTTATATATATCAAGGTTTTTGTTTTTCTGTTCATCATTATAATAAAATCTTTTACTTTTTGTATTACATAATGTGGCAGGGTTCTTTGAAGCTTAAAAAGTTTGAGTGGTTATTATTTGATTCTTGAGAAGATATTTTGGTTATCATTTTCATAGTTTTAAATTTAACTGAATGGATTAAATATATATAATTAATGTAGTTTTTCTATTCCATGTTAAATAGGTTTTAAAATTAGTAATTTTTTAAGTGTTTTTAATATATTTAAGTAGTGTAAGTATGTTCAAGGTATGGGATTCGCAAAATAATAATAAATTGCAATTTTCAGAATTCATTCTGTTTAAGCTAAAGATGGTAAGCATCTTTTGATTTATCCTTTTTTAGATAGGATGAGTACTTTTAAGGTTTTTTTGAATGTTTTTTTACCATACCAATTAAATGCAGTTAAATAAAATGGTCTATAGTATGTATGATATGATTTTTTCTGTAGAAACATAAGGCGTTTTAAGTTTAGTTTAGTTTTTCGCTCTGCGGTCATTTTGTGCACACTTTAGGCTACTTAGACCGGCATCTACAGTTTAACATGGACTCCGAACCACTAACAAACATCCATGCAACCTACCAGAATCCAAACCTGGACCTTGTGGTACCAAGGCCAGAGCGCTAGCCAATTGGCCGTCATTCCGCAAGGTGTTTTAAGTGTAAAACAACTGGTTTTTGAAACAAGCAATGATAATACAATATAATATAATTACAATAATATAATTACAATATAATATAATTACAATAATTATTTTTAAGTGAGTCAATGTTAAATTTTTGAACAAATTTTCCGAAAATTATTTTCATTTATATTCTTGATCTATATTACATTATAATTTTTAACAAATTTTTATAAAATCATATTTTTCTATATTCCAGCTTTAGCAACTATTAGTAATTATATTTCAGTTTTCACAGCGAAGTTTACCTTATGAAAGGTTCACATAAATTTGAAAACTTAGAAGTTGCGATTATTATCCATTTTATTAAAGTTTATACTGTATGTAAGTTATGATTAAGAGATTAAGTAATTAAAGTAATAGAGCTAAATAATACATTATTATAATATAAAAAAATCCCATAAATCAGTAAATATTTTGTACTAAAATTACACTCGTATATATATATATATATATATATATATATATTTGTTTTTGTTTTTGTTTATGTCATTATGTCATTTTGTTTATGTCATTATATATGTCATATAATATTATTCTTTTAATATATATATATATAGAGAGAGAGAGATATATATTTCAAATATTATGTGTTTCTGGGAAGATCACTCAAAATTGAAACGATTTGAATATAGCACTGAATCGGGCATATTTCCTTTATATTGTGACTGTGGTATACCCGAGGTGACCCAATGATCTTTGTCTTTCCTTATTTTATTGTTGTTAAACACATTGATACAATTATGATGCTTTATTGATATTTACGAATACATTTTAATAAATTTTAAATAGATAGTCTAAAATTTCAACACTCTCATGCATTGTACTTTTTGCAAATACCTAAAGAAGAGACTTTTATTATGAAAAATAAAACAAAACATAATATTATGAAAGAAGTTAGTTTTAAATAATATATGCGATTACTTTAATTAACTGTCTAAAATTATAATAATTATGACTAAATCTTGACATGTTCTAACGCAGATCCGACGTGAGACGAGGCTTTAGAACGCTAAGAAACTCCCATTGATCGGCGGAGATAGATTTCGGCCCGTAATCAGCTACTTAAACAACTGTAATGCCGTAACCTATCAAAGTGCTGTATTATACCTTAATAAATAGGTCTCGAACTCAAGGCTCATCAGCCAGTTTCCAATGCTTTGATTAGTATGCCATACACTTAATCAGGAGCTAGTTAGGAGTTCTAGTCAACATAGTGAGATGAAAGGGCCGCTGTCCACAGAGATATAATAGTCAATTTTACCTGCCTTCCATTCTCGTTATGAGAATTTGCTAACATTACGCATTATTCAGGTCAACTAGTCATCACCTGTACCAGTAATAATTTCGTAAATACAGAACTCCCTTCAAATGCTTGTTATAAAAATAAAAAAACTGAACAAATTTAATTAATATTCTACATGTACTTGCTTATTTTAATAATTTGCTTTTAAGCACTTTTCCACAAAAAGCATTGCATTACTCCAGTCCTATGCATAGATTTTCACCAGTTCAGGATTGATGACTATAACATGTATTATAGGTAAAATGTTAGAAAAGCAATCACAACTGTAGTTTAACAATTAAACGGAAGTGATATCCAGGGTTTTCATCCCCTGTGCAAAATCGTCTCTTGGTATACAGTTCAAAATTTTTTACCATTAGACCAAATGGAAATTAAACCATTGTCCAATATTTATTTATTAATGCAGGTATGTGGATACACACAATATTCGAATTATGCCTATCGTATTATGCCTGATGGCCAAATGATTAGCGCTCTGGCACTCGGTGCCACAGCTTTCGATTTGAGTCCCAGTGGTGCCATGGATAATTGTAATGATTCGGAATCTACTTTAAACCGTATTTCTCAGTCTAATGTGGTATTGGGGGCAGGGCTGGCAGCCCTACCCCGTAAAAAGAAAAGATCTTTTGTCTCGAAATCTGCCAGTAAACAGATGTCCTTGGCCCAATATGAGGCTGTTGTGCCACTGATGATGATGATAGTTCTGGTAGTTTAAAAATAGATGAAATTTTCTGCAAATTATATCAAAATATTTTCAATAACACACGATCAGGATTCACAATCCAGAAGAACTCGCAATTTTTTAATCTATTTTTATTGTATGTGCGTATAAATATAGGATATCTATAAAAAAAAATTTCCATAAAGAATGAAAGAAGATATATATCCTTAAAGGAATCTTTTCTTTAATTTAACAGTTTATTAAAACCAAGGAAAACAAACCTCTAGCGTTCTTTTGCTTTTCAATTTATCATTATAATTGAATAATTAATTTAACAAAATTTGTACAAGCAGGAAAAAGTCGTTTTTTATTAATTATGCGAATTATAACAAAAAAAAAAACAATTTAATTAACAATAGTACTTTATCTTTACTTTTATAAGTAAAAAAATTATTACATTATCAAATTTTAATATTATTATTTATATTATAACTAATATTAATAAAAATTATTAGTGTATATCTGTTTTAACTATAAAATTATTTTAATAAAAATATTGTAGAATGCACCTATTATGCATTATGCAATAACTAACGTTTATTAAAACAAAAATAAAATACCAATTTGCTAATTAATTAAAATTTATTTTTAAAAATTGTTATGAGAAGTACAATAAAACATTAAAATACAGGCATAACAATTTTCTCTTTTTAACAATACTTAATATATGTATATTACATACATAGATTAGCTTCCATATTGAGTAGAAGGGCTTTTTGCGTTCTAACTCTGGAATCTAATTAACCATGATGACATACCATGATCATTGTACAACCATATAAAATATTATTTACTATTATTCTTATTTATCCTCCATCATTTATAACAAAGAAAAACTGTTAGGAGATATACTATAGTTGAGAAATAATAATTGGCAAAGATATCAAAAAATCCATTCATATTATGCTTGACGTCAATCCTCTTTTATTATAAATAGAGCAAATATTTTATTTAAGTATTTGTAGTATTAAATATTTATTATTTATTATATTTTAGTATTATTAAATATTTTATTATTTATAAATATTATTTGAGAAATAATAATTAGCAAACATATCGAAAAATCTCTCCATATCATATTTTACATTATTTATTTTTTATTATAAATGGTGAAAACATTTTATTAGTAGTATTAAATTATTATTATTTATTATATTATTTATTAATTATCATATTTTAATATTATTAAATATTTTATTATTTATTACTATTAAATATTTTATTTCAAGTCTTCCTGAAAAAATTCTATAGTTTCCAAATTACTTTAGAACCACTTTCTCTCTCCCATACCCCTATCTAATTAGTAGTATTAAATATTTATTATTTATGCCATTTTAAAATTATTAAATATTTTATTATTTATTAACTTAGTATTAGTTTATTATTATTTGAAAAATAATAGAAAACATTTCTAAGAATCTCTTCATATCATATTTTACAACAATCATCTTTTATTATAAATAAAGCAAATATTTTATTTGTAGTATTAAATATTTATTATTTATTATAATTTAATATTATTAAATATTTTATTGCTTATTCGTATAAAATATTTTATTTCAAGTCTTTCCTGAGAGTGGTTCTAAAGTAAGTTTCCAAATTACTTTAGAACCACTCTCTGTCTCCCATTCCACAAACCATTCCAATATCATTGAATATCCATTACACAAACCAATCACAAGAAATATTTTGAATATACTTGTACTCAAAATAAAAAACAAAATCTACTCATGTAAATTTATCGACCCATATCTGTCTGCCACAAGCTATGTCAAAAAAATATAAATGCAGTAACGTCATTATTATTTGCACCAAAAAAATTAGAAGTTGATAACTATTCTAACAATTGTGAAAATAATATATTGACAAGTGTAAAATTTCTTTTAAATATATTTTTTACCTATGTATTTTCACCACATGCAAAGCAAATATTTTATGTTCTAAATATTTTCAAGAATATTTTAAAATATCAAATCTAACCATGTTCTATTTTTTATGCATCATATTTATACATATATTCTGTTCTTGTTGTTATACATCAATTCCATACAAAACCACTTCAATCTTGTTCCCAATACATCAGTTTAGATATAGGAATATGAACACAATCCATCCAAAAAAATTCACCAACCCAGAACTATTATTCAAAGTTTTATTTAATCTTTGCTTGTCGGTTACGATATAAAAATTCAAAAATTTACCATTTTTCTGCTTGTCATTGAAGAAGAAATATAAAAAATATATTTTTTCGAATATAATTTATATTACAAAGAGAAATATTCTGGTAGATATCTGGTTCTCATTTGCTTTACTACGCTAAAGTCGAATAGAATAACAAAATTTGCCACACAGTGTTGAATGTTTTGGAATTTTACGTATATTCTTCTTCATTGGCCCAACATTATTCATGGTGGCTCAAGACCGTCTGCCTACTGGTAGATTTCGGCACAAGAGATGTTTTCTTTTTACAACGTAGAATTATCAGCCGAGCGCTCTACAGTCATATTAGACCGGAACGTACAGTTTAAAGTAGATTCCGAACCACCTTAAATATCCATGGCACAGCCGGGAGTCGAATCCGAAACCTGTTTCACCAAGCGCCAGGGCACTAGACACTCGGCCATCAGGCCCCAATTTTGTATACTACTACTACTACTGCACCACACCGCACCACATGACTGTGCCTGGAGCTGAGTTGCCCCTTTACAGTTTGGGAATTATGTGGGTAAAAAGTTTAATTGGGCTTTGTGACGTTCTACTGTCATATGAGACTGGGACCTACGGCTTAAAGTGGCTTCCGAACCACTACAAACATACATGGCACCAACGGGATTCGAACCCGAAACCTGAGGTACCGAGCGCCAGAGCACTAGCCATATAAAAGAGATATAAAAGAGACGTATGACAACATGAAGAGTTTGCTATCGAAGATAATACTAACAGCATTCGTGGAATATATACGGCGATTTCAAAGTTATAGCTTTTTTTTAACGAAACCTGTGGCGCTAATTGTCACAGGTTTCGAATTTGAGTCCCGGCCGTGTCATGGATGTTTGTAGTTATTTGGAATCCACTTTACGCCGTAGCTCCTCATGTCATATGACTGTAAGAGCGTCACTGAACCAAGTCAGACTTCTACCTATGGGTGCTCCATCACAACAGAAGCTGCCCCCTTTCAATTCATCCATGAATAGAATAGTCATTTGATATACGTCCCGCACTGCAGAACACTGAGGATTAGTCACAAGGATGTTTTAAATTTGTTTTCTATGTGAGTAGATGGATAAAAAATAATTTTGTCAAAAAGCAATGGCCTAAAAAAAACTCGATACATAGATAAAAAACTAATTTGAACCATTTGTAAATCCTGACAAATCTTACTTCCTTGCACATCAAACTCAGATTAATGATAAATTTTGTTAAAGCGATAGATAAAAGTGTTGCAGGCTCCGTGTACTGTATGCAGATTTCCCATGAACAAAATAAACGAGGGTGTATTTGTAGACTCTCAAATAAGAGAGTATCGGAAGAACCACGGCATTCAGGAAAATTTGAATGTTGAAAAAGCTGCATGAAAGTCTTTTAAAAAGATCGTAACGGAAGTCTTCTTAAAAGATGGCTAGAATCATATTTTATTAATACTCTTTTATAATGACTACAGCAAAAATATACATGATGACTACAGCTGTTAAAATGTTTCGAAGAGATTTTAGAATATTGTAACTTTTTATCTAACTATATTCATATATATCCATTACATAAATTAATAAATTTAAACCAACTTATTCTCAAGAATACGAACAAATTCCGCGTACGGAAATAGAAATAACAAATGTAAAATATGTGAAAAATTCTTTGAATCCTACTTCTTTCAATCAAATGTTTTATTATTAGTTTCACATTTCTAAGCATTTTCAAAAATATCTAAAAACTTCGAAATTGATATTTAACCACGTTCTATTTTTAACTATATAACATTACCATTTTCAAACAGCAATCATTTCAATCATATACCCTGTAGAATAACTTT
The DNA here is from genome assembly GCA_021605075.1 of Caerostris darwini. Classification (NCBI taxonomy): domain Eukaryota; kingdom Metazoa; phylum Arthropoda; class Arachnida; order Araneae; family Araneidae; genus Caerostris; species Caerostris darwini. The sequence continues at coordinate 1,349 of BPLQ01004219.1, read as the reverse complement.
TACTCCACAAAAACCCAAAAAAATACACCCACGTAAGTTTAGTATATTGTTTAGAGGGTTATTTAATTTGTCCAAATATTTCGATATTAGATGGATTCGAATTATAAAACCAAATTTTAAAAATTACTATTTTTTCGCTATTTATTTAAAAGCCAAAAAATACTTTTTAGATATCTATTTGTATTAGAAAATAGAAAATAGTAGGGAATAGTTCTTCCAATAGTTATCAAAATAATAATGAAAAGACATTTAAGAAATCGATTAATGCATACATTTTATTTTTTTATTGATTTTTTTTTATAATTTTACTAACAGATTTAGGCTCTAAAATAATCTAAAAGTGTTCTATAATTTTGAAATTCTTACAAAACCATATCCGTATAAAAAACGAACCCTTTACATAAACTAACGATGCTATACTAACATACTCACGAATATGAACAAATTTTGCCTACAAAAATATAAAAAATAAATAGAAAATAGATAGAAAATCTTTAAATACAATTATATATATATTTGATTGAAAATTTCTTTTTTCGAAATCAAATATTTTAGTAATAGTTTCATATTTCCAAGTATTTCTAAGCATTTTCAAGAATATCCAGCAATTACGAAATTTCGAATTTTCTGTTTTTAACCGTATAAAACTACCATTCCACACATCAATGGTGCTTCCAGCAGATCAACATGTACTCCAGGAAGACTAACAAAATCTACCCACAGAAATTTATCAATTCAGACCTGCTGTGTAAAGCATTATTTAATTTGTTTGGAGATCATGATATCAGTAGAATACAAATTATATCAAATTAAAAATATTATTATTTTATGCTATTAATTGAACAAGCCTTATAAAAAAATGTAGACTATTATTTGTATCACAAAGAGGAAACTGTTAGTAAATAGTTATTCTAATAATAATAATAATTAAATGCATTAAAAAAATCCATTAAAGCTTTTCAAATCTTGTAAGAAGGTTCTAAAATTTTTACACTCTTAAATAATCATGTTCATTTTTAAAACATACTTAACGCATAAATTAATAATGTTACATTAATTCATTCTCAATAATATGAACGACCGACTACAAAAGAAATAATAAATAAGTGATAAATTGTTTAATATCTATTGAAAGAAATAATAAATAAGAGAAAAATTGTTTAGTTTCGATTCAAAGAAGTAATAAATAAGTAAAAAATTGTTTTAATTTCTATTGAAAGAAATAATAAATAAGTGAAAGACATTTCAATTCCTATTAAAAGAAATAATAAATAGATGAAAAACATTTCAACCTCTATTAAAAGAAATAATAAATAGATGAAAAACATTTCAATCTCTATTAATAGAAA